>VCRD01001336.1:37147-78895 GCA_006783055.1 Trinorchestia longiramus
TATATATATATGAAGCTTGGCCAACGAGTGCTGGTTTGAAGGAATTCTACTTTACCACTACCAACCGTTGTGTTCACAAGAAACAACGTTAATTTGCATGAAGTGAATACGAAGGTAGCGAGGGCGAGGCAAGGGTTTTGCCTTTTAACGACCAATTTTTTGTTATGACAAGAAAATTTTCTCGCCCATAATTTTATAAAACATATCTGAGGACATTGAATACTCGTACCACATTGAAAAAAATACTGAGCCTAACTAGAACCCTTTCTGAACGAGTCCAATGCTGCTGCAACACCGTTTTGTCAATAGTATGCTCTCGATGGGAGATTTTTGGAAGGCGACATATACTCGTATGTCCAGTTAGACGCTAAAGGGGTTAAGAGGGGAGTAAGGGTTGGGTAGTACTACACGTCTGATAGGTGCGAGGGACTCTAGAAGAGTTTGTTTCAGTGCAGGGTTGCATGCTGTGACCCTGTCTTTGTGTACGGAACGTGAGCACAGCAAAATAGCGTCGCGTCAATGAAAGGCAATGCATGACGAAAGCAGTCACCTAAAACTGTACCCAATGAAACCAAGTGGGACAGACAGGTGCAGGTCTTCGAGTTACGTTCAATAATCACAAAGTGGCCCACTCACCTAGTTTTGAACTGAACTCTGGCACTTATTTTAAAAATGACACTCATGAAGAACATAATGACCTTAACAGCACATGATATTTACATTGTGCTCACAGATAACCCCAATGTCTGTTTAGTTTGACAAGTGTCTCGTTCTGGCACTTCTAATTACATAAATGCATTTGTTGTGTCAATTCTTTTTTGATTTGTGCATTATCGGGAAAAATTTTCATTACAGAGTATGATCAAGAGTTTAACAGTTGTATAAGATATTTTTCTTCCTTACAAGCATTTCAGTCAAGCCAACATACTGCAAACATACATACACACGTCCAGAGTTAAGAATAATATGGAATTAGTACTTTACAGAATTGAGGGTGGTTTTTCCAAAATTTATCGAGACCATTTTTGAACGCGTTCACAGTGTCAGCAGAAATAATATTTTTGAGTAGTTGATTCCAGGTTCTGATAATTGTCATTGAAAACAAGTTTTGAGACTGGGATGTCATGAAGGTTATAAGTTTCTGGCCGTTATTTCTGGTTTGCACGTTATCGTCCCAATTAAAAAGCACTTCTAGGGTAACATCGTTGAAGCCATTGAGATATTTATAGGCCTCGACGAGTTGTCCTCGCAGTCTTCTTTGTTCTTGGGAGATAAGCTCGAGCTGCTGGAGACGCCTTTCGTATCTGAGATACCGGAGTGCAGGAATCATCTTCGTTGCTTTACGCTGAAAGTTTTACATTTTGTTTATGCCTCTTTGTAGGGTAGGAGACCACAGTTGCACTGCATATTTTAGATGTGGTAGCACTAATGTTTTATAGAACGATAAGATGATGATTTTATTGCATAGCTTTCTCAAAGCAGTTTCTATTAACGTTTTCTGCTAACTAGAAATTTTGAAAATTTTACGGGCCCATAACTTTGAAGTTGTGACGGTAAAATAACATGATAGGGAGAATATTCAAGTTTCCGTTGTAGTAATCAAAGACTACCAAAACGGCAGATTTCAGAACACACGTTGTGTATTCTCTCTGTGAAAATACATTGCAAAATGTTACCGACAATACATGTTCCTATTTCAAAATTTTGCTTACAACTTTCAGTGTCATAAAAGACATCGAATTTTTCGTCTTGTTCTTTAGCAATGAAATACTATGATTTGTATTCGTTGGAGGAATACTCGCGAGTTTAAACTACTCAACTTTTATAAATTCCACTGAACACGCCAATTCAGAATTAAAACTATAAATTTACTTGAGCATTCATGTGTCTTAAAGTGTTAAAAAAAATTGTCATACAGAAAGTGAATGCCGCCAAATGTTCGCCATCCGAACGACAAGTCGCATAATAAAGGTTTTTTCTTGAATTGCAACGAAAGGCGAAGAGAGATTTTTGGAGAAAGTTGAGAGGAACGATTCTAAATTTGGATTTGGTAACTTGAAAGAACGATTGAAAGTCACGGTATGGAACAGAGAAATGCGCACCCGAGTTCTTGGTGGTGCGGTATCATTAGAGCTAGTCACGAGTGTACAGTTTTGTGTGGCCCTCGCCCGAGCTGGCACCAGTTCTCAGCTCAACGCAACGCACAGAGCCACTTTTTTGAAAACAACTCAAAATTAATCAACATAATCAATCAAAACTCATATGCATCAATTTGAAAGAAAGGGAATGATCGCTACTAATGCTCATTGACTTTAATCCATCAAATGACACTAGTTAATGTCATAAACTCTTTCGTTAAGCGGAACTAAATTGCTCTGATCATTTAAAGATTTCATTCATCTCTAACACTTTATAAAATTTCAAAGTTATATTTCCGCCATTTTTATCGGATGTGGAAGTTCATTTGCGTTCGATTCTGAGGAACAGATTTAAGCTGGTTATGCAGGGTGGCCCAAAAGTAAGGTGCCTTTTTAAAATTATTATAAATACAAAACTAAAAATGGTAAAGAGATTTGGTTAATTCAGAATGAAAGAAGAAATTTCAAAGTTTAATATGAATTAATAGATGAAACAATAAAATACGTTTAACTATGGAACACAATATCTTTAAATGACGTCTATTATTAGTCAAACAATGGCGTGCTCTTTCAACGGTGCTGTTCATTACTTTCCTTAATGTCTCTGGTGAAATGTTGTTGATCTCTTGAATGATGTCTAGTTTCAATTGCTGTGAAGTATCAGGCATTTCAATGTAAACATTTTCCTTTAAGTATCCCCAGAGAAAGAAATCAGGAGCACTTAGATCTGGAGATCGAGGCGGCCACGGTATATCACCAAAACGAGAAATCATGCTGGTTGGAAAAATTGCTTTTAACATTTGCATTGTTTCTTTCGCTGTGTGCGCTGTAGCTCCATCTTGTTTGAAAAATGTAATCTCTGTGTTATTATCTCCAATTTCAGGCATCAAATATTCTTGAATCATCTGTCTATACAGGTTTTCATAAACACAAATTGCATCACCATTAGCATCTTCAAAAAAATATGGTCCAATGATCCTCGAAAACGTGATGCCACACCATACTGTTACTTTAGCTGAGTGAAGTGGACGTTCATGAATTTCTTTTGGATTTTCTGAAGCACATAATCTGCAATTTTGCTTATTAACAAAACGATTGGGGTGAAAATGTGCCTCATCAGTCATTATTAAATTCTTTACAAAGTTTTCATTTTCTGCAAGCTGCAGAAATCTATTCGCAAAATCTAATCGCTTTTGGTAGTCCGTAGGATGGAGTTTTTGAGTTAATTGAATTTTATATGGATGATACTTTAGAACTTTTACCAAAATACGTTTCAGTTAGGTACGTGACATTTTCAGTTGAATTGAACGTCTACTAGTTGACGTTTTGGGCAGATCAGCAACACTCGTTGCAACAATCTGAATTGAAGCACCAGTTCGTATGATCTGTGGCCTGCCACAACGTTGTTTGTCTGCTGTTGTCCCAGTTTCTCTAAATTTCAATACCAGTTTTTTATGCAGTTCTTCGAAGGACTCCTTTCAATATCATCAATATTCCTGTAATTCCTCGTGACTGCAGTAACCGAACAATTACATCGGAAGTAAAGTTTCACTATTTTTGATCGTTGTTCCATTGCGTAGCTATTCATTTTGAGGGGTGAATTTTATGAAATTTTTGGGCAATATGTTGTGATTGTCGGTGGACTTGATACGCTGGTAGAAAACTTTGAAGTCTCTTCCTTCATTCTGAATTAACCAAATCTCTTTACTATTTGTAGGTTTATAGCTACAATAGTTTTAAAAAGGTATCTCACATATGGGCCACCCTGTATAAACACTTTATTATTTCTATTATGGCACCTGCACCAATTTGTTTTGTGAATGACATTGACCCGGACTCTAAACCTGCAGAACATCGTTTATTAATTTCAAAAGAAGAGAAGGTTGTGTAAATCTTCCAACTCTGCCTTATTTACAAATGTTCAAATGAACTTCAACTCGGGGAGCACTGAAATTGCTTTTAGCAACTTTACGGATTTTCAGTTCCAAACCATGCATTCAGCAGTATATGCATTACATTTAATCTGTTCTTTCTCGAGAGCTGGTACAATATGCACACCAGTTCTGTCGAATTAACACGTTTCCTGCGATTGCCTAGCCAGTGCAAATATTTACTTTGTACACATAGTCCCTAGGAAGCTTTGAAAAAATTACAGAACCGAGCCTGAGTGACCCACCGGTGGGTCACTTTGCAGGAAATGTGTAAAGGTCAATCTTGGGCTGACACTGCACTACTTATTCGTTTAGAAATCATAGAAAGATGAGAAGAGGGAGTTAGGAATTGAAAAAATAAACTTAGTTCGTAACATAAGCTTTACCATAATTATGAGAAAGATAACGCTACTGATAAATAACTGATTAACAACCTTATCTAATGGAGAAATGTGCGTCTGCGCCGCTCAGTCGTATGAATAACTTAGTAAACAGCTTTGCAATGCGATAAACTTGGAGGCTGATGTGCATATTAAAAATATAAAGCTTTTAATATGAAATACTCTCAATCCCTTAATCTTTTATACATGAAATTGCTTTCATTACACGGATTCTCTTTTACAATAAAACTGAATACGACAGTGAAATTTACAGTCATTTTTAAAGAACATTTAAAACAACAATTCATATCAGAAATTATTTATTCGTTAACTCTTGAAGGTCCATCCTAACTTTAAGTTTTCGTTCGGTTGTTGTGATTCCTTGAAATTTTGCACATGAAGGCTGGTTAACGTGAGTAGGGCGGCTGCTTTGGTCGTACGTTCAATACGAGGATCAGACCTCATCTGGCAAACTGTGATCGGATTTGGAAGTTTTACTCTGGCGCTTTCATTGTCGATTTGAAGTACAGGCTCAAGTTCTGAATTTCAAATAAGTTTCCATTGAGCGAATATAAAACGGCAATTCGCTTTGAACAGATATTTAGCAGAAGTACCCTAAGATATGTGAACAAATAGTGGCCAGCTCATTCAGAAATGAAATTGAAAAATATAACATTTCTGTGCGAAGTCGCATACAGTCTCGGAAAACTGGCAGAGCATAAAGATATATATCGACATTGATGTGAGAGCAATTCTTGCCAATTAGCAAAGCATTACACAATTTCTGCTGACCTCCATTTTAATACTTAAAAATGAACATTAATCATTATGAAGACCATAAAAATGAAGGTAACTGGAAGATAATTTTTAGCTAATATCTACTGTTCTTGGTAATCTAAGCACTTGAAACTGATCTCCAAGTTAAAAGAAAATGCCTGGAATGATTGGAGTGCCTCAGACCTTATTTTTCTGAAGGACCTAAGCTTAGCTTCTGTTAGTTGATTAATCAATGTATCAGAACGTTCAGTTTATTCCTGAAGTGCATCGTTTGTAGTGAGCATAGATTATATACTTTTTCAAAAATGTTTTAAGTTCCGATTCTCTTAATCGGATTAGTACATGAAAGCTTTATTTAAGCACTATTAAATATATACACACATATATGATTTTAATAATGTTTTCATCTCCTCTGAATAAAACTGAGGAAAACACACAAGAAAAATCAAAACTTTTCAGTCAGGTCTAGTGAGCAGATCATAATCGCACAACAAGAATATTTTCAACTACTGACGAGCACTAGCAATCATATTTATATCTAGGTTACTGAAACTTCATATTTGTATCTAGGTTTACGAAAACTTCTTCGGAATCATTCTTCTCACAACCGTAAAAAGAAATCAAATAGAGACAATTCTGCAAAGAAAGTGTCTACTGTGTCAGAGTTTCCCCTTCTAATCGACCTCTCGTTGCTGGAAATGAGCAGTAGGAAGACATGATAGAGGGAAGACGACATGATCTATGCAGCTGGTGAGAAAGCTGAGATCTCGTCAATTGGCGCACTGAAGTCGAATTTATGTCTGCAACCAGCCTGCAGCTGTAGAATAATTTCTTCATTTAGCTTGTGGAATAATTTCTTCACTGAATATTTTATTTTTTAACGCTTTTAAAATTACCCTCGCGCAACAGCGAAAAAAATCATGCTCACTTTTCGATTACCTGTTCGTAAAGTATGTTTATGAATACAAAATGGTTTTACTTGATAAAAGTACAAAAAATAACAGAGAAAATGAGTTGACGCTGAAGTTTTGACGACCATTAGTTATGCACTTAACGTATTTGAAAAAACGAAACTTTTTGTGGCTCATCCTGTATTTCCTGTTCTCGTCACTGCTGAATTAGATAAAAGGAATTATTTAAAACAAGCCATTACTAAGGAGCTTATAAAAAAGTGTTCATCTTAGGCTAAGTATTGACTTCCTAATGGAACGGGTATACATGTATTATAAGCATTGTATTGTGGATACCAAAAGTGCAGGATCACTATAAAATATGGGATTTTTGTTATTAGCCTTTTTTCCTTTCAATACGGAAGCTCCTTCCGAAATACACCGTCAACTGGCAAATAAAAGAAATGAATTAATTAAAAAATACGGGATTTTTTCCCGTTGGATGTACTAATGATATAATATCATAGTCAATGATAACTCGAAAAGTGGTTGAGTTTGTGAGCTGGAGAACAGTGCAGGACAAGTGAGCTGGAGAACAGGGCAGGACAAGTGAGCTGGAGAACAGGGCAGGACAAGTGAGCTGGAGAACAGGGCAGGACAAGTGAGCTGGAGAACAGGGCAGGACAAGTGAGCTGGAGAACAGGGCAGGACAAGTGAGCTGGAGAACAGGGTAGGACAAGTGAGCTGAAGAACAACAACTCGCATACCATCAAACTGGAAACAAGCTCAAGTCATACCATGACTATTTGTTTCTACAATAAAATTACCGTCTCGGTGCAAATTATGGAAGTCCTCGAAGACATTTTCTTGCATCTGTTACTTTCATATACTTATTAAATGGTATGGTGTATGCTGGTGTTTCTTTTCTTCAGGATTACAGAGGAAGAGTTTTTCCCAGTCTCCTCGCCCTCGCTCCCGTTCATTCAGTGATGCTCAGTGTCATCACCCTAAGCTTCAATAATTGAAAAGATAACCCAAAAAAAAACTTTTAAACTCGCCGATCTCTCCTTGAGAAGTTTAAGTGTCTTCTGTGACAGAGTAAGTACAAAAAGTGTATTATTTTTAATAACTTTAACTTGAGGACGTAAATGACGATGTCCGCTTATCGCATGCATTTACTTAGAAACATTTCAGATACTGGATGATCATCATATTCTCGAGATTTACTTCATGGTTTGAAAACTAAAGTATACTGGCTGAGTTTATTCTACAAATTATTCCTAATATAATTTTTAAATTGATGCTAGAATTATTCGTGAAAGAAGAAATAGTGTAATTATACAGCTAAAGTATAATTCATACTCAAATTACAAATTTAAAATCGTTTCTAGAAATAACCCAATGCATGTTTGGAATTTGTGTGATTGATGAATTCGCGTTCACTGAAATAAATTGTTTCAGAATAAATATATCTATTCTCCTCGATTTCGAATGAAGAAAGTTTGACACTTGAAATTCTGAGAGCAACGATTTTAGTGTGTTGAACAATACACGTTCAAAATTTGGGTAGGTTGTCATCTTGCATATATAAAGCAGTCTCCTACGTAATAAACACAGTTCATGTAATTCGACAGAAATTAAACCAACAATTTCCGTATACAAATGCAAAATAGGAGTCTGTATCCGTTGTGTAAAATCTATAAAAAATATCTAGCATTACGATAACACACAAATAAACAGAGATCTAGAATGACTAGGATTCCTTCGTCTCGAGGCAATTCCTGCTTTCCGGAATCACCTCATCTTCCGAAAGTCGTAAATTCCGATCGTTTCCTTCAGGTCGTCGCTCGGTTCTCCAAATAATTGTTTACGACAGCTGACGTGTTTCAGGTTAACCGCAATTATTGTTAACATCACAACCGCAGTTGTAGATTTTTTCTCTGCTTTTACTGCGATTGGTGCTTTCACTCTAGGAAGACAACGTCACATGTAGTAACACAGGTTTTCGCACAAAAAGACTATTTGTTTCAGTACTTAAAAAATTCAGTGCGACATCAATCTGAGAGCTAACAATGGGTTTCAGAAGTCTGTACTCCGCATGCATGTAGAAGTTGAAAGTTATGTCGCTCTGGAAGTTGAACAAGGTTTTATAGGAGCAGCTGACAGCTAGCACAATGGTTGTAGAAACTTTTTGAATTTATGTTGTATTTAAACTGCGTCTTTCAAACTATAGCTTACGGATAGTTTTACGGACATACAAATTTATTATCCCGAGTCTGGTCGATAAATTTTTTGAATATTGATTTTAACGATTATTCTCAATTTATCGAGGTTGAAATTAATCTGACATATTGAAATTAATTGTAAATTTTCGAAGAGCGCTACGCCGATTTCCTTCCGTTTGCATGAGCTTGTTGTAGCTTGAAACAATAAAAAGGAATGTGAGATGAAGATCAAGAATTTAAACTAAAGTAGCAGCAGCATTGCAGGGGAAGATTAGCAATTACAGTTGCCATGGGAACATGGACAAATATTCGTAATAACAATTAGAACACGTCCACACATTCGAAATTAGAGTGACATGAGAACCTGCTCACAATCTCATTTCACGAACCAGTAAGAATCTTTTGTTTGAAATTTTAGGATACTTTAAAGGAATACATTTTCCAGGTCGCGAAATGGATCGAAATGGAAAAACAGATAGTTTGATTACACAACATATGTAATAAGAACGCAGAGAGAGAGTCGTGAAAGGACGTTTTGTAAAAAACTAATCTGATTTATTGCGAATACACACGCCATTTTCGAGAAAAGAATTTAGAAATTTGAAATAACAAAAGAACACAACTTGGGTTTCATCAATATGCAAACTGAATACAAATTATTAAAATTTAATTTCTTCCTAAATATAACGTTGCCTCATGTATTTCCAAATATTTCTATTCAAATGTATTAAATTGAGAGCATCAATAACTAGTATAAATGAATAAATTTAACCTTGTAATACTAAAACGTAGTACCATTATCTTGGCTCCAATACACCACAGCACTAGCGTCCACTACACAGATCCTACTCTCCGTATTTCTGCCCGGCATCACCAGCAAACTTCAGGCTTTCCTATGGAAATTTTGCGGTGTCCGTTGGTCGCAGTTTCAAATTTTACGGCCTGGGGGTGCTGGAGTTTGGTGCTCGGAGCGTCACCCACAGCTCGACATAACTGAATAAATTTAAGAGAGAAATAAAGCGGTCTCAATAGAGGCCGGAGCTCCTGAGGAAGCCTGCGTTCTGGTAAGTTTGGCAGAGAATATTTTGCCTCATTTTTTTCGCTTCAACAGTTTAACATCAATAATGCTTATCTTTAAGAGAAGTTTGAACTTCAGATATTTTTAAAAATGAAATAAATGGGAACAAAGAATTTTGGACTAACCCGTAGATTGAGCATAAAATGAAAGAAAATAACACCGTAAAAATAGTCCTCAGCCTACAACAGAGTAATGAAATTAAAGCTGTCTTTATATGATAATTATGAATTTTACTAAATGAGTGGGAAGAGCAGCAGTGTTCACGAGTAACGACTTGAGTCACTGATGCGGAAGCTACAGGTGTCCTGACACTTGCATTCACCCATTTTCATTTCATCAATATGTCCAGGAAGGCTGGCTTCATTAAAACGCTATAGTCCAGGGTGGCCATTTCTTCTTATCAGAACTGCACCGTGTCTGTGTTTTCAGGGGTTGTGTAGGCTTGGCGGTGCTAAAGGATTTGCTAATCTGTCTGTGATTAGCTCGCCGGGTGGTTACTTCTTGCGTAACAATCAACGCCCAAATAGTATACAGTTTTACTGTTCACAGAAATGAATCCTACGTGGAACAGAGATACACGAAGCGCAGTTTGATTTGTTATTTCCTCGGTGTTTTTGAAGATATGTATAAAAAATATTTCTTAGAATGACCCTACACTAGCTACACAGTGCAATGCCCTCGATATCTGAAGACACGAGAGAGAAACTTACTATTAACTTTCCCATTTCAACATCCAAAGTCTCAGAGATTTCAAACCTGAGACAAAAAACACTATACCCCTCAGATACTAGTTTCCAAGACACGATAGTTAATGGAATTGCAGACAGCATTGGCAATAATGATTATATTTTTGCTTAATGTAATAAGGAATATACATGATTACTATTAAGGTATAGCCCATATGAACTGCAATTTGATCTATTTTTTCACCATAAAATTCCGTCAAACAGAACGGAAAAGAAATTTGAAAAAAATCAGACAGAAACTCGGCGGCAGGTGGGCCTTCAGCTTAGGCGATTAGCGCTGAGCCGCCGCTGCCCTCTGCTCCAATTATGTCTCGATCCACTATTATAGGTAATTGGATACCCAGAGGATGCGCCTAAAAATAGGGTGCTGCTAATCCTAGTCAGTAAAGAGGCCTTTTTTGCCGCTTGCCCGCAGCTTAAAGACAGCAAAATGTTGTCTCAATTTACAAACGTCACGAAAATTGAAATTGTGTTTACACCCATGTGATGCTTTCATAACACGTGTGTTTAGATTATGGTTCGATTCACAGAGTCCGCTATTACTGAAATCGGGTTCCAACATTCCTAATATTTACTCGTTGAGGTTTTTATATCTGAACTATTTAATGAAAAAAATCTAGCACCTCAAAATTGAATATTTCAAACATACTTGATCCAATGTTTCTTACAGCAGAAAACTATGAAAAACAGATTGATGCTACTAATAGAAATGAGGTAAAAACGATGGACCATTGTATAAAATCCCATGTGAGATCATATGGGTCACTTCACTGCACTTGATCGTTCCCTATTAAATGAATATCCGATTAGAAAAAAGAAATTCGCATGACTGAAATAGAATGCGACGTTACATCGTTTTTCCATTAGTTTTACATCATCGCCGGTGCAGTGTTCATTGAAGGCAAGAGAGTTACGGTCACAGACGGAGTTTGTTTTGATGACATTTTGTATTAATTAACGTGACACTCGTTGCCAGTCGATGTTCTATCTCAGCTTTTCCGAAAACACATGTAAGGCAAGGGTGCAGTGAAACAATGAGCTCATTCCTTAATAAGAGTGCGTGTAGCATGAATATACTAAAATGAAGACGATTTTATGGTGCAAAAGCGAATGAGGTTCTTCTTTTTAACTCTCTTGATAAATACAGAGATGAGATTATCTCCATCGTTATTTGAAACCTGTAAATACACGAGCTTCCAACACGGTCACGTGAGGATTAAAAAAATAAGAAATAAGTGTTGGAAAGAGAGGGAGAGAATGAGAGAGATGGTGGGAGGATCTGTGAGAAGAAAGCAACTGGAGCTGCAGTGTTAAATTGCACTCACAAAATAGAAGCAGGATGCACTTCCTGTCCCTATTTTTCTACCTATGAAATATTTTTCCCAAGTTCAGTAGAAGTCGGAAGCTTTGATTTTGATTTGAATTTAATTCTGAAAGTTTCGCATAAGTTACTACGTACCGATGAACTACTGAATATTAAATTAATTTTTCAGTTAAAAAAAAAACTTGTTATGAAAACAAGATATAAAAAACGTAAGTTTAGGCTTAGCTTCTTCAGTCATTTGTTAGATAAACAACATCAAACAATTTAAGCAGCACTGTCTTCAGTACGATCTGAAATTACTGTACATCGTTTTGCTTCCTAATAATTCTCTGCTATTAAAATTAATTCAAGTTAATAAATTAGTTTATCCTCGCTTTTAATTTGCTTTCAATATTAGGTGGACAACCAAAAAAAACAATTGCTCACGTCTCTTTTAACAAAAAATGTCAGTTTTGTAAAACAGTACCATACATTGCATTTATGATAAAAGGCTCATGTATTTTGATCTGGATTAGGAGGCTGAGCGTTTTAAGGAAGAAGTGCAGGACCACAGAAGAGGCTTCTTGTTACTTGGGTCGCGTTGTCAATACAAAGATGAGTGGGAGCCACTCGCGTCCACCACACGCATCTCAGGGATACATTATTCAGTAAAAATAAACATTGAATCCTGCACTCCCACAAGTCTATCAGTTAGTTGTGATATTGAAACCTTGACCTGTGAGGTCATCGTAGGAAGAGGGGAGGACGGAATGTATATCACAACTTCCTTTTGTCGAAGGAAGTTACATTCAAAAAGAGGAAGTTATGTTGCTGCACCTTGTATGTCGACAGTTGAACAACTAAAAGTAACTCATTCAAAGAACTTTGCATCGTAACATTGATCTTTAATGAGTTAACTAAGTTTAATTTACAATTTAAAGCGGAATAGTGGCAACAGTTTAAAAAATAATTTTTAACCTTAAACAACCGTTAAAATTTACAAATATAAATGAGTTCTTACACACCTCTTCTATAACGCTCCTTACAAAATTACGAAACATTTTTTTGCGAAAATTTTACCAGAGAATTTTCCGTTTGGATTTACATGCGCTTTTTGTTTTCAATTAAAGTGCATGCAAAACTTTATTTTTACTTGATGACGGGCACTAATTACTTCACCTGCTATTTTTTGAAAACACAAGTAGGCTAGAAAATAAATATGTTACCAGTTTTTGATATCTTTACTTAGATAGACTTCTCAGAGTCAGTGAAAGCTTACACTTCTGCTGTGCGAGAAATGAATCAGAAGAACTGAAGCATTTGTGTGAAGTATTTCTAATAAAATTAGGATAACAGGACGTTTTTTATCACAAGACATGCGACAGAAAAAATAAAAGTATATAAATTACCCTTTGGAGGATAATTTAAGTACAGTTAATATGAAAATTAACAGCACACTGTTTTTTTCATATACCAATAATTTAATTCATTTCAAGTCGAAGATAACTCTTCTCATTCATTTATGGCGCAATGGTAATAATCAATCAAAACTTTTCAGACGCGACACGAATTACTTGAATGTAAAAACTTTACTAAAAAGCCTCATGTTTTTTTTCAAAGCTAGTGAATATTCCAACCGAATCCTGCAATTCTACCGTAGGTATACTGATCGCACCCGTGAGTCGTATTTTTATATTTAAAATGCACAAGTTGGTAACTACATCACAATATTGAGGGCAGTATAAGTATTTCATACTGCAAAGAACGATTCATAACCTTCCAAATGTAAGTAATTTTTGACCTTGTTTTCTGTTCTTGGATTGAGGTACAAGGATATTTAATTACACACAGCGGTTGCGCTAGTGAAGTAGCTCGGCATAGCCGACATGGTTTTTTCCACTGAATGAGCTAGCCTCGCATAATAACCAGCGCTGAAATTAGCGTCGATGAGTTTCATCGGGCACGGTTCTCAAGCATTCTCAAATTCATTACGACCTTACAACTTTTCTAGAACACCGTCATCGGTTCTAGGGCTTTCCATTTCTCTAATGTCCGCAGCTCGTAGCGAACGCTCATTTCCTCCGTCGGAGCACACTAATAAGTCAAGTTGTACGAGGCTACGCCTGTTCGCTGCTATTAGTAACAGGAGAGACTGAAGCCACGGCCTTAATTAAGAGTCGCCGCTTCTTAATGGAAATGATGCAAACTGATCTCTTGCACAGAATGGAATCGAGCGGCTACGGACTTATGAATGGGTCCATCTCCTTTCTGACGCTAGCTCTTCAGTTTTGACTTCTCTGTGGACCCTTCAGTTCTAATTTCTCTGTAAATCCTTCAATTTTAAGCATTAGCCCTTCGGTTCTGATTTCTCAGTGGGTCCTTCAATTATGACGTCTCTGCTAACCCTTCAATTTCAACATTAGAATTTCAGTTCTGACTTCTCTGCGGACCATTCAATTCTAAACATTAAACCTTCGGTTCCGATTAATACATTCACCCTTCAGTTCTAATACACTAGACCTTCGGTTCTGACTAATACATTCGCTCTTCAGTTCTAATACGTAGTCATTCGGTTCCTACTAGTAAGTGTGCTCTTCAGTTCTGCATGGGCCTTTCAATTCAAGTATTCTAAGGAACTGAGGCAATTTGTCAAAAACAGGAGACGTGCTCCACATCACAAGTCACTCATGAGCTATTGGCTTTAAGGGAATTCTTAAATTGTTAAACACTTCAAATGAATGTACACCTATTGAAATATGAATAGAACACTTTTGAGTAAATTATTTTTGATAAATAGAGTCATACGTGTAAGTAAGAATAGAAGTGTACTAGATAACATTGTCCTCTGTCTAGAGTTCGCCCTCTGCCCTCTGCCTAGCCCCTCCTAGATGTTCAGTTTACATGAAGATCGTAGTACGTGGGTGTTTAAATGACAT
Organism: Trinorchestia longiramus; assembly: GCA_006783055.1. Lineage (NCBI taxonomy): Eukaryota > Metazoa > Arthropoda > Malacostraca > Amphipoda > Talitridae > Trinorchestia > Trinorchestia longiramus. Next base: position 51,552 of record VCRD01001336.1, read on the forward strand.
CAAAATGATGGAAATTCAATTATAAAGTGTATGGACTGAACATTTCAGTAAAATAGTGAATATTCAAGTACAAAGTTTATGAACTGTACATTTGAAAAAAATTATTGATTCGCCAGCTCAATATGTATTTTTAAGAATATAAATGACTATACATCTGGGTGTGAATAAATAGCACAGCTAACATGGAAAATGGGGCCATCTCTCGAAAGATGACCACGAAGTCAGAATATAGTATGTACGTGTACTCTGTGACCTGGAAGACGACACAAATCATCTCTGAAAAATATCCCAAGCGTTGCAACATGCATGAAGTATGGCACAAAGAGAGCCTCAAATGTTCGTGCCTTGAGCTTGGCGTACAATGAGAAATGGCTGATACGCTTTGGAAGAATGGAGGAAAAGCGTGTATCAGATGGAAAAAATTTGACTCGTCTATTATAAAAAAAGTTAGAATGTAGACAATTGCAGACGAACCTAGCAAAGCGCGATTCTATGTTATGTTTTACCTGTATGTTTTGAAAATCAAAATGGGCACTTTATTACCGATCGAATTTTCAAAATGGGATTCCCTACTGTGTTGTAATGTTATAGAAAAACTCGAACAAAGTTGATTATGATGTGGACACCGCCTGAATTCCAGTTTGTTGGCACAAATGGGAGGCTCAGAGAAATGAAAATACCAAGGAGATGAAAAAGAATATTGCATAATAGCGTAGCACAAGATATACAGTTTTTGAAATAACTAAATGAATGAAACTGCACTTGAACAACAAACGCGTGTGCCGTATTTAATATTTGCGAGTAAAATCATGGCATTGTCACGATTTTGTTTTGTACTTAGAGAGAATGACTGAACAACTACTACCTTCCAGTTGTCAAGGTTAACTGACAAGCGGACGTAATTTTTCATTCTGAAAAATTCCAGCTAATGACCAAGATTACTATCATCGTCTGAAAGATCATCATTTCCGTGTCATGTATTAAAGACATGCAGAATACACTCAAACGCACTTTTCCATAACTACCATGCATGATACATCATCTTTCGTTTCCATGCATGATACGTCAGAATGAAGTGAATTAATTTGTTTAATATTATCATCACACACGAGTTTGGACTTGTGATCAACAAAATGGAACCGCTGCCGTCGAACAGACGGCGTTGAAAGCCTAGGCTTCAAAGATGTTATCTCCTCACGAAAGTGTCGTGAGTACAAGAAATTTCAAGACATAATAATGAGGTGGCCGTGCCATCAGAATAAAGTATTCAAAGGTTTCTTTAAAAGATGGAAAGCATTTCAGCTTTTTTTGAAACAACTTAATCTCCATGAAACAAAATTTTTTAAACACATTCAGTATTGATAACATTTCCTCCATATCTGTGTACAGAGAGAAAGCTAGTTTTCTTTGTCAAGAATATCTACAGAAATTTTCATTTACTATTTCCGTTGATGAAGTTTATTAACATGAATAAATAATAGTTATTATAGAATGCAGTTAAATAAGTTTGCGTGAAGTCCTCGAAATGCTGCAAAAAACAGATTAAAGACTTGAAACTACGTTGTATTTTTAGAAGCTAAATCCTGCTAAAATAATTTTGTAGCTTGTTAGCTTTTCAAAATGAACAACAAACTGCCCCGGTATCTTATTTATAAGCCTGTGCAGGTGTGTAAACATACAAATTACTGCATGATTCTTGCATAAGGACCAAAAATTATACATACAACTCTGTGAATGGTCAACTTTGTAGCTGCCGATAGGAGCTAAGAGGTGTTCTACCTCCCCCTCCGTCATGGGTATTCTAGCGCGAGGGCGGGAAAGGTGTATTAGTGAGGTGGCCACTTAAGACGCGAGCGGAAATTAGAGGGGAATAGTACACTTAATGTTATGGTGAGACTATAAGCGAGAGTCAGGGTCTAAGAGAGGATGTGAGAGAAGTGAGGACGAAGAGTTATAGTGAGGGAGTGAGAGGAGTGGAGCACTCCTAGAGAAGTGAGGAGTTACAGTGAAAGGTGTGAGGCACTCCTAGAGAAGTGAGGAGTTACAGTGAAAGGAGTGAGAAGAGTGGGGCACTCCTAGAGAAGTGAGTTACAGTGAAAGGAGTGGGGCACTCCTAGAGAAGTGAGGAGTTACAGTGAAAGGAGTGAGAAGAGTGGGGCACTCCTAGAGAAGTGAGTTACAGTGAAAGGAGTGGGGCACTCCTAGAGAAGTGAGGAGTTACAGTGAAAGCAGTGAGAGTAGGGCACGTCTGCATTATTATGTTGAGTTGAGAGAGGGGAAACAAGGGAAGGGAAGGACGGGAGAGGCAGGATGGGAGAGGGCTGCTGCAGCATAATGGTTGAGGGTGTGGGGCGTAGAGCACTCAGACAGATTGCCTTGGAAGGTTCGCTGCTTCTGGCGATGATCAGACAAACACGGTATGATCCTCGTCTTACGACTTCTCTACGACAGCGTTGCATCAATGCAACGACAACATTAGCCTTGGTCAGCGCGATGTTATGTCCCAGCTAACATAATCGCTTTTCCTCCTATGTCATAAACTGAGAATTAAATTGTTACAGTTAATTGTATAAACTGAAATTTTAAAAAACTTCAGTTAAGTTATTTTCATAAATGACTTATACAGACACACTTTCGTTTCAAAATCTTCTTTTTCATGATCTTATTCAGAGTGACAAGTGGTGCAGTCGACGAGTGTCTTTATTTACAATGTGTACATAAACAATTAACTTAGATATAAAAAAAAACTTTCCAGTGAATGTTCCTTGTATATAGTTCATTTAAACCTTCAAAATATCATTGCAAAAAAAATTATACCCAGTAATAGAGCAGAATATAGCAAGAGAAACGAACCTTTTGGCTCATTCTTAGGTTGTCACCCGAGTTCCATGCCGTCTAAAGTAAAGACATAAATCACACACATGCAGCTCATTTATGTACAGACAATTCCGTCACGAACACTCACCATAATCATGCACAGACTTTTCAGTCACTCACACAACAATCATGCACAGGTCACAGGAGTTAAGCAGCATATAATCAGTGTTTTAGAATACTGGGGGCTCTTTATATGATATTTGTTTATTCGATTTTTGAATGTGTTCACAAAGCCAGCAGAAACGATATTTTTAGGTAATTCGCTCCAGGTTTCGGTAATTTTGACTGATGATAAATTTACAGTCTAGGATGCATGGTATGTTATTAGGTTGTCTCACATGAAATGTCGCATTTGTAAATGAAAAAATAATTGTCGTCATATGTTTATTTCAATTATGATATGATAGGGTTTAGACGACTCATCTGAGTTTAAACACTGCCTTTTTCTTTTGCTGTTATCGAAGAGCATCCATTTCCCATCACATAAAAATGGATCGCTTTCGAGCTGAGAAATTAACATTGAACCCACTGTGAGTCGCCTATTTCTTTGATTTTCATTAAGTTGATGTGGAACAAACCTGTCCATCTTTTTGACTTTTCCAATTTTTTTCGACTATCGAGAAACAGTTGAACGAAATGTTGAGTTCTGATGAAATTCTTCGAATCGTAGTTCTTGGATTTTGTTCAATCAAATTCTTTAATACATCATGTCGAAGTGCTGGTCTTTGTCTCCCCCTTAGTTCATTGTTAATGCTCTCAGTTCCTGTACGCAATCTTGGAAACCATCTCTGAACAGTTCTGGTATCAACAACATTGTTACCAAAAGCTCGCTTGATATTTCGTAAGGCTTCGGCGGTCGAGTGACCCAGCTTGTATTCGTACAGGTTAATGACTCAGTATTGTTCTGTCGGCATCATAGCCATAGGAGTAGGAGAAGTAATTCTAAATAAAATATTTGTGTTGAATGAAAGATACTTAGTATTAACCATATGGTTACAAGCAATCAGGCTTCTGTATAGTTGATAAAGAAAACTACTCCAAGTGGAACATTTCATGAGAGACTACCTAATATTATTAGGTTTTGCTGTTTCAATTCGTTCGTCATTGTCTCTGTCTAAAAGCCATTCTACGCTAACATCGTTTAAGTCATTGAAATATTCATAGGTCTCGATGAATTGTCCTCGCAGTCTTCTTTGTTCAAGGGAGATGAGCTCAAGCTGCTGAAGATCACTTTTGTAGCTAAGAGTTCGAGAAAAAACATCCTTTCAAAGTTCAGGAATTATTTTTGTTGCTCTACTGTGAATTTCTTTTATTTGTTTAATATCTCTTTGTAGGGTAGGAGACCAAAGTTGCACTGCGTATTCCAGATGTAATTGAACTAGCGCTTTATAGATCTGTAATGTTCTTTGAGTTGTATGATTCTGTTATATCTTTCAGCATACCATCAATACCTATTTCTGTGCTTGTTTTTCTCTCACAGAAATAGGACAAAAACAGTAAATCAATTTGTTTTCATTCTATGAAAACCAATACCTGAAACTATTTCGGTTGTATAGAACTGATTTATTGAACTATTCATTATTATATATACCTTTGGCCGATGCGTTTTCCAGCTTGAATGGGTCGAATACCAATAACTAATGATCACGTTCCCTATGACCTACACTGCAACCTCATCAATAATGTAAATTCTAGCGCGCTTCATAGTGACGGTCTTACGCCATTGACGAAAGCAAGAGTGGGATCAATTCGTTGATGTCGTCTGTTCGTCATTTTGTCCTCGTACACGAGGCAGTAACCTCAAAGTAACGGCTGCAACAGCCGTAAAGTCTGTCATTCCCACTCATTCATTGTAACCACTGACTAGTAAACCGGGAGATACAGTTTCCCGTTAATATACTTAAAGATACACGCTAAATTCGTTGGGAAGTACTACATGTTTTTGCTTTTTTCGTCTAATACTAATCTAGAATACTCATGTCCAAACATATTACATTTGAAATTAGAGTTATTGATACATCACAAGTACCTGGTATAAGATAGGACACCCATATATTTGTCTAAGAGGCCTAGTTGCTTTAGATCTTACGTATACTTTCTGTTACAAGCTATGTTTTCTGCCAGCATCTTTTACTTTCACACTGATCAATTCAAAAATTGAATTAAAACGAGAAATTCCTATTTTCATTTCCTTCTAACTTCATAAAATAAGTTCCAATTTAAAACTGCTACTGCATCTTTCTTTCTTTCTTTCTTTCCACCATAATTCAACAAAAGTTATTGAGAAGCATGGATTTATTCCAGGTACATCCATTACTCACTTAGAAAGTGTTGTTTATGCTGCTTATACATCAGGTAACCTTCTCGTAAATTTGCCGTTGGGAACGCATAGGCAATATTGCGCATCATTTTCATTCAACAATGTTATTGAAGTTATTTTTTGCCTCTTAGAACTGAGACGAAAAAGTTTACATCTGTTCGTTAATTCAAATTTTGCCTGACTGCTTTTCTGCATTACATATGGGCTGTTTTTCCCGATTTACATCGATAGGTCGATTCAAACATGGCTTTCTTAAAGTTCAGTCAAATACATAACTTATCCGACACTAGGACATCTGCACCGATACGTGGTTAGTACGCAAAATCACCAATAATTATTATAGATTTGTAGTAAATTTTTAAGTCAAACCAGTGACAAGGAAGTAGTAGTCAATACGATAAAACACGAGATTTGTCACTCTCAATAAGTAACTTCTTTAAATAATGGAAGTTGCGAATGAAGAACTATTGTTTTGGTTCTAGAAAGGGTAGCAAAGGATTTATTTTTAAATTATTTGCTACTCATTATCATGATCGAAAAAACTACCATAAGATATAACTTGTGTGATACTTATTATACCTTCAAAATTGAATGACATTATTATTGCGTTCATGTTCAATAGTTGTACCGTCGTAGTTTTCGGTCATTAATAGCCAGGTCTTATTCTGTACCTAATTAGGCCGTAACAAAGCCGTAACTAGACCGTAACTAGGCCGTAACTAGGCCGTAACTATACTATAAGTGGACCGTAACTAGACCGTAACTGGGCCGTGACTCGGCCGTAACTATGCCATACGTGGATTGTAACTGGGCTGTAACTGGGTTGTAACTGAGCCGTAACTGAGCTGTAACTGGGCTGTAACTAGACCGTAAATGGGCTGTAACTGAGCTGTAACGGAACGTTTCGGTCTGGCCGCCTTGTGTTTTCCATGGATGACCACACGTTGCTGCAGTATTTAATTTAGTTGTGTCGTCTAGCTGCGATATATTTTATGAACGAATGAACTTTGTTCCTCATCTTAATGTATGTCCAACTTAATAGAAAACAAATGCATTGCATTACTCAATAGGGTTTGGGTTAATCTTCCATCGTTCTTAGTCAGGTTGACCTCACACTAGGTCAGTTATTAGTGTTGTTTACTCTTAATTCCACTCGGTTATAATTATCTCAAATTTTGGAATGACGTTGATTAATCTCAGACCAACACCTTTAATTACCAGTTGTTCACTCCCCAACACACAAAACCATTTTATTTTTGATTACTCTCTATCCTACTTGACACACACAGCCATTTTAGTTCTAATATCTCTGAATTCTTCTTGCCTACTTATACCTTGAGTTGACGTTTTATCTGAGACCAACATCAGCATTTTTAACTGAGATTCCCTTCTCAACTGAGTTTTGTGGCATAGTTTGCAGTGTGGCTGGCCGTGCAGCAATGGCTAACGAGGAGTCCTACAGCTCGTGGTCACAACGCACGGGATCACAGTTGGGTTCTGTGTGCGATTCATACAAGGCTTCTTTGAAGGCACTCTTGTGGCAATAAACTGATGGTACTTCACTCCATGCTCTATTTCTTAACTGACTTCCAATCGCTATGAAGTACCAATTTTATTTCCTGTTTATTGTTCAATACAGCGAGAGCAGGGGAACGAATGAATGATAGTAAATAAGGCAACACGTTCATGGTTTCAATACGTATTCCTAACCAATTCAGCTTGCTACATGTATGTTTCGTATCACTTTTGTCTGGTTTTCAATAGATCTGCAGTTCTTATTCATTTAAGTTACTGAATAGTTCTTCTCTTAATGGAAATAAAAGGCAAAACGAAATATGCCTTCAATTTGTACTCTAGATATTTTTTTGTGAGAACAAAGAAAACCATTTATCTATTTTTACTGCATACAATTGCCAGTTGGAGGCTGCATTGTGCTATGCATTTATTAAAGGTTTGCACTTACGTCTGACGTTTTTTTTCTTTGGAGTTTCAGAAAAACTAAACAATGCATCTATTATTCGTTGTTTAAAACGAGACATTTCAGATTCAAAATCCCGCGTCTGCTGTGATAAAAAAACATGATTCATACTGAATATTTGTGACTTTTAGTAGCGATAACTCGTCAGATGAAGAACACAGTAACCGAGCAATGCGTTTGTAATTGTTTTATAGTCAATAAACAGTGCTGGTGTTTGCTTAGTGTACACTTTACACGATTTAATCTCTCTGTAATAACTAGACAGCGTTACTTGGCCCCGAGCAGCCGTGTACCAACACCCCTTGATGTCATCACCCTTCTAGAGGAGCTAAACAGCATGTCTGCGGGACGGTTGGTTAAAGTAGTACATATTATACCATTATTCTTGCCATACCTAATACTTAAGTCGACTTGTAATAGATGGAGAGTATTAGATCTTAAAACTAGTGTAGATGATCACTGAACGATTTTAATCAATTTACAAGTGTTGTGTGTGTGTACATAACTTTTTCCCTTATCCATACTTGGAAAATTTAAAAAAAACTGGGTTTCATGATACTACTTGTTTTAAGGTTCGTGTTCTATTAAAAAATCTTGTTTGTTTTAATAACAGAAGGAGCACGAAGTCGTTTCAAATTATTTCACAAATTCATTGCGGATAACTTCCTAACGATGTACACGAAATGAAATAGGAGTATTGAAGAGTAAATAGAAAGAAGTATCATAGACATTCCTTATGTGTGAAGCCTAGTCATACAGTACGAGTATGTCCCACAAAAACCCGAACCCGTACGTCCCATATCAGTAATACCATCATAAGAATACCATAAGCATTTTATATCTAGCAAAATTGTCCCTCAAAATTAATCTATAGAAAAGAGCATACAATGAGTCGAATGATGGTATTACTGATACGGGAAAATACATACTCGGTTTGAGTTTTTGTGGGACATACTGTACAGTAAAATATTTCATCATGTTACAAGTAACTCATTTTGCGAATGATTTGAATTATGAGTTAGTATTTTTAAAATATTTCATTCGATCGCATAAGAATGTTTACACTTAAAGGAAATCATTTAACTTAACGATTCCAAATACATATTTTTGATAGATTTTCAAATTGTAACTGAAAATGAGTTCCTGAATTTTATTTTGAAATTTCTCACTACCACCGCTGCTCACTCACTACTCCACGTGTTCATATCATAGACCAACGCTGTATCTACGCTACCAAAGGCAATCTCGTACGCCCATCACTTCTTCCTTGGCGTGCTTTATTTGCGCATCTTCGAGAAGATTGCGTCCTTGTTAATTGGCAATGCGCTGAGCTAAGCTGATGCTCCGCTGTGGGTATTCCTGGTAAATTGAATTGCTTCTCTGCACCCACGCGTAGGGCTGGTTCTTGAACACTTGAATTTTACAATTAGAGAGCCATGTATGAATAACGCACACGTCTGGTTATGGATTATCTGCTATATGTTCCATACCATTATTTTCATTATTTAATTTCATTAAGATAAGTAATTGAGGAATATGAGGGATCACCCATTTTTATTGATTCTTATGTATTTGAGAAAAGGCTTGGAAAAAACGACTCATTTTAGCAGCCATGGTGCAGTCTCATTCCATGAATGTCGGTGAAATTTTGCAGGTAATCAGTAAAGCTCATCGTGATACACTACATGAGAGCATCGTCCACAGCTGCAGCTTTTAAACTTCCTTTCGTGCAGTCATCCTGCGACTGCACATACTCCATTGCATTCAAAAATAGCTGGTGCCATTTCTGAAAGCCAATTTTGCCTCATGATATTTTTAAACAAATTTTCAAGCAAAATAAATTTTATGCGTGGAATGTAATTTTTTGTTCTTATAATTACAGAGATCACTGATGCACTGCGCATGAGTGAGTGTCCTTCCTCAATGATCGTGCGTACACTTTTGCGAAATTTCAAGAGCAAGAGAATTGAGGAGTATCTCCTGTGCTTAATATACTTCTTTCAAATAAGAGAATCCTTTTCTATGCATAAGACAAAGTTTAAATGCCGATTAGTTATTACGACTCAATGTGAATTGAGTGGATAATTAAAAAGTGCATGCAACTGAAGTCGACAAGGCTGAGTAGAGCGAGCAATTGCTGCATTACATAATTCAGCGGTTCTTAAACTCAGCACGACGCGACCCATCACGTGGAGTTAAGCAAATGAAGGACTCAGCTGTTCTGCCTAAGACTTGGTATTGCAAAAGGTGACTTCACTTAATTAATAAAGATTTTATCACTATTAAAATGAACGGTTATATGTAAAAGATTTGCCAGGATTCGACCACGTTTTGGTATAAATTTCAATCTTATTCTCTTTTATTGCCAGATTGAAATCAAAGTACAAAATAGAAACTAAAATTTTCTTTCTTATAGAACATTGACATCTAATTTTACTGTCTTCCTTCACTTAGCTCGACTCGGTGAGCGACTTCTCAAGAGCAGGCCCAGTTAGTTGCCTCTTGAAAAGTTCAATGAGAGTAGCTAAGTTAGACCCATAATGTACAAATCTGAAATTAAAAGTGTTTAAAGCAATTAATTAGTAAAATGAAGCGAATTATTTTCACTACCGTAACAACTTTGCGAAGAAGATTAGAATAGTTGACAGGAGAGCTAATTTTGTGAATTCACTACATGAGGTTATATCTTCTCACACCCCATGACACCAAGCCCTTGAAACAAACTTTAACTCCCACATTCAATTGGGCCTACACAAGCGAATGGGTGAGTTCTGTCCTGGTTCTTATAGGATACGCTGAGTGTTTACCTTCTGAGGACATTCTAAGCTGGCCATTTTTATGTAATTTAGCAAATTGGAGTATGAAACTTTAAAATAGTGAGTTGACATGAGCATTTCATACGTCTCCATGCCCGGCAGTCGGTGCTAGCATTCAGCAGAGTTGCTGCGCTTGTAGGTAGCGGACGTGAAGTGAATTTAAATAAAAATATAAAACATAATATTTTTGAACACGTGTGAGTCATGGATTATCAAAACAGCATCAGTTATTTGTAACATTTTCAATGTTTTAAAGTCAAAGCTGGTTTTTAGAATTTAACTAAAAGTTTACTTTTTCGTACAGGCCTGGCAAGATCAAAAAAATGCTCCCGTAAAAGTCAACTTTTACCCAAAACTGCATCCTAAAGTCGTAAAAAGTAAAGAGATAAACAGAAACTGTGCTCGTTTTCCCACCGCATGTGAAACAATGTTTCTTACATATGTATCTTTTTTTGTGCCCCTCTAACATACAATTGAATACAATGCACGCGACGTAGGTAAATACTTCAGGCGTTCATACACAGTGTAAGGCCCTAATAAAACATATAGAAGATAATGGTTTCATTCGTTATGTTAAGAATGAGTGTTATTTAATTGATGTAGAAGAAAATCGGTTCATTTATGTATTCAAAATGAGTATAATTGAAATGCCGTGTAAGAAGATGGGTCCATTTCATTTAAAAATTGATACTATTATTTTACAGTATGAGAAAATGGGTTCTTTTTGTAACCAAAGTTGGTAGCATTACCATACTGTGTAGGAGAATTCTTTGTACTAAAAATAGACAGTTGCAGCTGAGCGTCTCATATACAGCACGTGATTGATCGTTGTGTTGCGGTTGTCAACAACAGCATCATGAATGAAGCCTGCAAACTGAAGCAGCTGACAGCGGCTGCATGATAACTTACTTCTCAACTGAGCACAAGAACAATATTAAATGAAAAGAGTAAAGCAGATTACACCAAGGAGTTTTACCGTCATAATGAAAGACAAAAATTTGAAGAATTACTTCATTAAGATATTGCAGACCTAACAACCAGAAACGATGCTCAAGGATAATTTGGTAATGCTTTACGAAGTGGAAAACAGTTGGTTCCAAACACTGAAGTAAATAAAGGATGACAGTAGCAGCAGAAGTCTTAAAAGACTGAAGCGATAAGAAATAGATGGAGTTAGTTAGACAAAATTTCAAAATTATGACACAAGAGAAAACAAAGACGACTACAGAATATAAAATAAAGAAAGTTACGAGATGAATTTAGAAGAGACAGAGGAAGTCAGAAAAGACGTAAGAAATAAGCGACAGAAGAAGTTATAGAAGGCTTAAGAATTAAGAGAGGCATGTCTCTAAGCTCGATGTTCACACAACACTGAACCATTCATCAGGGAAAGCTTCCGGCGACCACAGGCGTATCTGTGATACTATCATGCACAAGAGTCTCTCTGTGGCCTCACACACGGACACATCCACAGACGCACCTCAGCACTCAGCACGCACAGAATGCAAGGCCCCACATGCTCCTCCGTGGTATGTGTAGGGGCGAAGGAAGCAGGAGCGACTCGCAAGAACTAAATTACCTTTTCCTCGTAGATAGGTTCATACCCCTACCGACCAGGCGAAAAACAATGTACTTTAGCGACAGAAATTGTGCGGGAGAAGACGTGATTTAGAATGAGTAGTCTCTTTTTACCAGATTAGTAAGTACAAAACCTCATCCGATGCTTTAAAAATCTGTTTCGTTGGTTAGCTAATGGTTTCGTAAGTCGAAATGTCAGTACACAAAGTAACACCAAGTACTCAGGTACACAGTGTGGTTTGATATAGAGTAGAGGTGAGGTGTAGGTGCCTGATTTGGACCTTGGCGAATCGGTCGTGTAACAATCGAGAGGCCAATGATCTGACTCTGCAGCCTCAGCGTAAACAACGTTTTATTGATGCAAATTGACCTTGATGGCAATTGGCTTGCACAAATTGTGCGTTTGGGAGCTGAATAATGTGTAAACACACGTCGTGGACGGTTGTCTTAGTTAAAAAAAGACGAATAAATATGCAAAAAAATAGGTCTAGAACGTAGCTATTTTTCTAATTTTTTAAACGATCCAAATAAGTGTTTCAATCTAATAAATGCAGTGTTGGCTCGCGTGTACCCATTTTTATAGGAAAGTTGAAATTGCATGATCTTATCAAGACAAAAATTTAATTTATTCAAGCAGAAACGAAAATTCGGTCTTTAACTCCTACTTACTTGGAGATTTCATCGTAGGTGAAGTAGTAATGTTAGGTTGAAGCTCATAACTATTAACCATTGAACACACATCGTTATTTCTAGTTCTGTTGCTCTGACTACGTACGCCACGACGGCATAGGACTCGTGTAGCAGCCCAAGAATGGACTAAACAGTTCGTTCCTGTTGCCATGTTCTGTCGTATTCACATCAAGGCACATCTCATCTGGTGACACATAAATAAACTTTCACTTAAAGTACAGAGTTACTGTTGGGTCACGGTCACTAGCTGCCCCTAGAAGCCTAGGAGCGCTGTGGCGAGGAGCATCATTTTTTCTTGATCTGAACTGGGCGCCTGAGTACTGAAACACACATGCACCTCTCGGCAATGGAGTAGTGAAACAAGGCCAAATGTTAATAATTATATAATCCTTATAGTCGGGAACAGTTGGTCTACAAGTACAGTCGGGAAAACATTTCGGCATTAATGTTTCAGAAAAGACTGGAAAAATAAATTCTTTGTCTTTCTTAACATTTTCTGCGAAGTGCCCACTGGTGGGTCACTCAGGTTAGGTTCTGTAACTTTTTCAAAGCTTTCTAGGGACTACGTGTGCAAATTAAAGATTTGCACCAGCTAGGCAATTGCAGCAAACGTGTTAATCGTATTTTATTGAAGTGAAAACAAAGTATAACGTGGAAATTATAATGTTCATGTTCAATTTTTAAATTTACTTTCTTCTGCAACAACTGTTTCCAGCTCACCTAAAAAGTTACATGAGCAAATTGTTTTCGATCAGAGTTAAAAGTTGTATGAACTAACTGTTTCTGACCAATTTCAAAAGTTGTCAGCTTCAACTGTTTTCGATCAAAGGTAAAAGTTGTATGAACCACTTGATTCCGACAAAAAGAGGAATAAATTATTTGCATCTGCTAGTGATGACAACGTGATGCAGCCTGGGGCAGCTGCTCTCTAGACCGTAGCAGCAGCACGTAGGAGGAGTGTAAAGCAAACCCATGTGGGAGAGTGTGGGTACGACAAGTCAACGTCAGATACGTTAAAATGCTCCAGTTTGGAGTATAATATTCTTACTTATGAAAGAAGGGAGCGATGGGTTTCAGGATCGTCAAAGAAGAAACTACTGTACATCACTATTTCTCAAATTTTAGCTGGTTGAGTCTGTAAAATGATTTATAATGGATGATGTTAGGATCATAAGGTGTTTTAATAAACTGAATAATAACGACTGTTCTTCTTAAAATGAAAATTGTTTCGACTAATCCATAGGCGGTGCCCATTCTTTCATAACTACGCATATTCATATGTTCGACATTCGCATAACATCTTCGAATTTAATGATGGGATCGTAAAAAACCTGAGATAAATTTTGTGGGCTCATTAGGTAAAGTTTTGACGTTTGAACCTTAATTTTAGGTACTAAATTAAATTTTAATTGATTGAAACTAAGATATTTCAAAATGTTTGCTGGGATGAAATTGCTATCAGAATAAATTGGCATTAACCTTTCAACAGGAAATGACTAACTTCATTGAGTTCATTTAGTATTGAGCAAGTCTCAACGGAAAGATTCAAGATAACACATAAGATGTTGTATTTCAAAACGGCCACTGTCAGCCACAGTTGTATCGTAAATATTGAATCGCCAATACTAAAATGGGAATTGAATTACCTTTTTTAAAATTTCCTAACCCAGTAAACGTGCTTTCCACACATTTGCTTTATTACATTACGGTGCCCCAAAAATGTAACCTCTCTTTGGCTGCCCATTAGGAAGTGGAGACTAGACAAGGGGGAAATTTTTTTTATCTTATGATATTAATTTTTTATAAATTTGATGTTATTTTCTTCAACTTAACTCATGAAACTTGCACCTAGGCCTATAAACACCTGTATCAAAACAAAATATACGAGTAATGGGCAGTCAAAGAGTGAGGGCGTTTTTTTTTGGGACACTCAGTAAATAAAAATTACTCAGCTAAAAGAAGTATCAATTTCTTTATTAATTGTTCTGTAAATGAATTGTTTGATGGTCATTCGAAAAGGGCAGTTCGAATGAAAGCCGTTGCGCCACCGGAATTCGGAAGAAAAGTTTGAATTTGGATATCTCGGTGGGTCTCGAGGGCTTCAGTTCGTCGTTACTTGAGCATTTGCGGTGACCTGCTGGGCCAAGGCTGGTTACGGCCGGCAGATTAACGATCGCATTGGTAGGTATCCAGTTCAGACTACCGATTGGAATCCTGGCATGTTCAGTTTAAAACATAAAAAGTGTCTGGTTGACGTCGTGTGCGATACTGACATATCGAAGCGACAAACCACTCACAAGATTTGAAAGTCAGACAGGCGGCTATCTGCTTATATAGTCTACAGTGGGTCGTCATCTCTCTCTTTCTCTTATGTGTGTGTCTGTACCATTACTTCCTATCTACTACTGAAGAAAAATTATTAAACGGAAATCAGAACGTGTATACATGTATTATAAGTAATATATTGTAGATACCAAAGGCGGCAGATTACTATAAAATATGCCATTTTCCCGTTATTAGCCTTTTCCTACACGTCCATGGTTTCCGTAGATAAGATACAGAATGGAAGTTGTGTCTATATTCATGAAAAATATTCAGGTTCTGAGATTACCAGAGGTAAAACTGAAAAATGTATTTTATTTCATAGATCCTTAATTTTAACTCTATTAAACCGTGGAGTTCCCACGGGTATTATCTAGGCCCTGTTATAGGTAGATAAGATACAGAATGGAAGTTTTACATATATTAGTGAAAAGTATTTATTGACAACACAATAATTCGTCGTAAATCTTCAAATCTTTCGTCTCTATAATAATTTCAAATTAGTCTAATCTGAACCGTGGAATTTCCACGGGAACTCTCCAGTAATGATAGTTCAAGGGATGCACAGTTGGGTGGGTCAAAAAATAAACAGGCCATCATCTTGAGCTTTAGAAATAACAACTGTGAAAAACACAATTGTAGACAGAAAATTTGGATGCACCTGTATTCAAGATACAAGTAAACAAACAGACGTCGTGTGTAAGATACAAGCAGACAGACAGACATCGAAGCACGGCAGACGGATCGATGACACCGAGGCCCCACTTCAAAGACTCCGAGACTTTGCAGCGCCCCGGCGCTGATGAATAAAAGCCTCAGCTCACAATAGAGCTCTACCTGCTAAATGTATGCACAAACAAAGACGCGTCAAAAGAAAGGAAACTTCTCAAATTTTGTCTAGAAAGCCCACAGCTTCTGTAACAGGGATCACGAACACGACGGAAGGAAACTGGGCCGGAAATATTCATAACAGGAGGGGGTAGTAAGTTTCAGAACTCGGAATCTCAAGGGAATAAGAAGCAAATTTATGAAGACAATGAAGATCTGCGACATTCTAAGCGTCAGTGCTATTTTCTACTAAAAGGAATCAGATTTTTTGGTTGCTATACCTACAGCTAATTCTAACACTCGTTCTAACACTAAACTTTTAACTCCGGGCTAAATCTCTAAATAACACTACGTTCTAACATTAAATTCTAACTATGGATTCTAACATTGGTTTTCGAACTGTGATAACTTCTTTTCAAATAATTAATTTTGAACCAATCTTCATTTATTTTTTCAACGTTACAGACATAGCACTTACGATAATTAGTCTCATCGGTAGCGATAAATGAAAATTTACAGGTTAAAATTTAATACTGACACAAAGAACACATTGAAAATACATGCGCAATGACAAACAACAAGTTCAGAAGGAAATAAAAACAATCGAAGGAAAACAAACCGTAAAATTTCATCCCAAACTTTTACTTCTGTGTTATAGGACGTGGTTTAAGAACAATGAAATAGATAACAACTATTCGAAAAAATGAAGTTATTCAGCAGGAGAGGCTGCTCAACGCCTTGTGAACAACAGTTTTATCAGGCGTTCACTGCGACGAGATTTAAGATCACTAGGTTTCAAATTCTCCATTCAGCAAGTTGTATGGCCCTACTCTTTTGATACAATAGAAAATGTTGGTCATGAATATAACGCTTTATCAACTAACAGGTAGTACCGAAATGTTCATTGAAGCAATGAAGGCTCTTTTCCTAAGTTAATTAAATCCAAATGAGATTCTTTCATTAGGTCATAATAAAACACTGAAGAAAGGTTTCACAATTAGCACAATCTTCACAGTTTCGCTCGAGATAAAACTTTTCACAAGCATTTTTACGAAACGTCAAAAACCCCGTCGATCGAAAACCATTTTCCCTGACAGAGCTTTATGGCAATGGTGGTAATAAAGGATGTTCCAGTGTCAGTAGGGTGCATTTTTCAGGTAAAAATCAGCATGACAGAAAAGTTTACAGGCACCTCATAACGCCGGTAATTGTAAATTTTTACCTTTACTTGCTGTACATACACAGTGTTTAAATAAACATGAAGGTACAGCAGGAAAAAACGCTCCACCGACCGATAAGTTCATCCGTGGCAGAAATTTTTTCAAAGCAATTGTTGTATCTCTGATACGATAAATGAACGACAGTAGCGTTCATGAACCGATGCAGAATTTTTTTTCAAAATGAGGAATTACATTACTAATAAGGCGTACTGACACTCTAGTAATTTGTTTAAATCTTAACAGTTTCAACTAGGACAAAACCATGAAAATTAGATAATGGAAACTTGGAGGAGTTTTTGATACAGTATTTTACCGTATTATTTTGTGTTCCTATTTCCCTGCAATAAGACTGATTGTAAAGCTTGCTGTTAAGGATGGAACTATAGAAACCAAAATTTAATTATATTTAAACTTTGATGTTTAGTGAACATCAACGTAATTGTAAAACAACAGGAGAGAACTTTAGTGCTTTTCTCACTGTGATAAGTAGGAGAGTTCAGGTTCGTGAAAACATTAAGGAATGCTATTTAACATAAAATATGGATCACTCATCTAGGAGACGAAGTATTTAGCAGCAGAATTGAATCTAGACTTTGTATTCACTCAAATGGATGAGCACTAATTTGCTACACGTTTCATAACAACGTTTTTGGAGTGGATTAAGCACTGGGATGAATAAATAAAATATACTTGAAAACATGCAACCTGTACTCAATACATATATACCATAGTTCTTCCGAATATTAAAGCACAAGGTTTACAAAACCTAAGGCTTAGAGAAAACAGGATGTACATGAAAAATGTGTGATGGAGTCCATAGTAAAAATAAAAAGTTGCATGCGTCGGTATCAACGATACCAGATCAAGATCCTAAAATTCATCCTTTTGATTTATTTATTTTGAAGCCTTGATAGCAGTATCGTTGATGCCGATTATCACAATCTCCGTGGACATCCTGTATAGAAAGCGACTATTTTGAACTGCTTTTCTATCGCCACGAGTACGAAAAACAATGGTTGGATGGTCTTGCTGCGGTACAAAGCTTGCGTACACTCGACTGAAATGGTATAAGTTGGACGTCCAAACGGCCTCCTATGCTCTGGGTCTGTGCGTCACAAGAACACCCACCGAGACTGAGAAGCGACAAGTTTCTTCTTGACTAATGAAAGACTTAGGGAAGTGCTAACGGAGACAAATCTTCGCTGTTTTGTCCAGCTTGTAAAGTTCTGATGAAGGAAGTTGCCACGACGACTTCCGTAGATCACACTTACAAGACACCGTTAATTTTTTAGCTAACGACTCCTCTTGTTTCAATGCATGGATTTCTCAGGTTAAGGGGGTGATCCTTTTGAAAATAAGACAGAGTATTTAGTGCGGTTAGTAAGTGGAGAGTATTTTTCAGACACGTCAATTCGTCAGCATGTTTTATAGTTAAAGAATTTAAATGAGCCATATTTGATTAAGAGATATTCTAGAGCATGAGTTTGAAAAATAATGACATCACTTGCTCTGTTCTACTTGAATGAATCAAAATAACATGATTCACTGTAATAATTATAAGTAATATAAATAACATTGGTAAAAATGTGAACAATAGTAGAGGTAAAAATGATAAATTACAAACAACTGGCATATGAATTTTGTACAAAATCGTTCACCGTGTTACGTAATAAACTAGGAGAAAACAAAAATGATATTTTTATAATAAACTTTGTATCTAAAGTTATTAACAAAAACAAATAATTTTCTCCACAGGATTTGATGCACGAATCTGTCAAAATAATTCGTTATTAAAGTGGTTTAATGTTTCATTCCTCAATTGTATACAATGCTAAGTAATACTTTCTCACACCTTGAACTGAGTATTTTTCACACGTCGGTGTGCAGTGCGGCCGGCCGCCGATTCGAGCACTAGGCTACAAGTCCTTAGACTTCAAATTGTAGCAGACTGGATTTCCTTGAACTCGAGAGAGGATAATAATTATAGTGTACATCGATCTTCTCCGCGTGTCGAGAAGGCGAAGAGGTGGTCGAACACGAATCCTGATGTTGACGACAACATGGTTCACTCGACATGTGTCCGTTTTTTGAGCGAGATCAATCACCGAGAAGCTTTATGGAAATTGGTTTCAGGTACACAAAATCTATGTAAATGCCTTAGATATTATTTTTTCTATTTCACGATCAAACAGCACTGCAAAGCATGGAGCATTTTGTTTAATCAATAAATCTCATGATACTCTAGCAACGAGTGAAAAAACATTCATACTTCGAATTAACAATATTTCTCTTGCATTTTGTGCATCATCTTTACGTTTAAAATCCATATTGTTGCTAGGACATCGATAGAAACCCAGAATGGTTAATATTGATGATTAATAATCATTTGCAGTAAGCTGTGGTTTGTCATCGTTCAACAACAGTTTCGGGGAATATTTCAATAGATATTACAGATGTCCCCTGCTGATCGTGGGTACGGGACCGCAATCACAGCGTTGAGCGAAAATCTGCGATGTATTTTTAACCTCCATAAAGAAACCCAGGAATTATATTTAAACACCGTGCAAACTCCTAAAATGGTATATATTGGCCAGTAAAATCAATGTATTATGTATGCTATATTGTACAACTGTATAGTATACAGTAAAATTATGAATTGTAGTAAAGGAAAATGCTGCATAATTTACCGCACATCATTGTAAAGACTGCTTTGGGAACCTTAATTACAACAACACATTTGAAAATACGGTAAACACACACAAAACATAATTCCTACATTTTATTATCCTAACAAATGTACAGAAATAACATAATAAAGTATATAACTAAATGATGGTGTGTTTAGTTTGACTTATTTTTAATGCTACGGGGTGAAGAGTTAACAATAATTACAATGTCTTTACCTGACGTAGGTTCAAACACTGGGGATGCAAGAGGTAAAAGCACTGAAGATGGAATAGTTACATGCACTGGGAATTGATAACCGTGTAAAAACGGGTGCCACGTTCATTGAACCAGCGATAAGTGGAGGACAGTCTCCTTTATTATTACATGAAAATAGTACGAAAATTCTTCCAGTTAAACACCGCTTATGAAAATTTCGTTAACCGGAAATTGCTGCACAAAACCATTACCAACTGTTCAATAATATTAATTTGCACCTATAAAATTGAAGAAATCCCTACGATGGTAAATTTTTTTCATAAGGAAATGAGCCTCGCGTTTCCTCAGAGAAAAAAACTGGAATTTTATTTTCCCTAGCTAGCTCCCATCTATGGAGATAGTGAGCGTGTCATTGTACTACGTTATTTTAACGACATGCGTGAGCCCAGTGTATTAAGAGACTGAGCGACACATTGATTATTACACAGATTTTTAATGTTACAATTTCATTTGTACAACTGCTCAAAAAGTCTTTAAGCTGCATCTGTGGGCATAACAAAGCGACGAAAAATCGATGAAAGGAGTTATGATGCCATCGAAGTCAATCGTGCAAGACACAGCTGCGGGATACCCCGGCACCCCAATAAAAAAAGGCGATGGAAAAATAGAAAAGAGGAAAAACCTAGCAACAGAAAGATAGTTTCTCTCTCTTCCAGCATGCCTAGACGATTCTGGTAGAGAGACGTTTGTGGATCGTGTCAACCGGTCGGTCGGTCGGTGCCAATAGGAAAGGTTTGAGAGAGAGTTTAGTCAACCGGCATAAAGTCTAGGACAGAAATGAGTGCAAGTCTGAAACATGCTCCAAAATAAAGCTATAACTCTGCTACGTAGCAGAACACCTCACTCTTCCGTCTGCTCCTCTATGTAAAGGGAAAGAGTGTAGTCAGAATGTTAGATCAGTCGAGGGCTTTATAATTCCGTCATTGGAAGTATCATTTAAGGGTTTAATGAGTAAAATTTGGGCAAAATTCAACTCCATGCCTATTCTTATTCAAAGCCTCTCATGCTATGTTGCATGTTATGGGGGTTAAGATGAAATTTGAACTACAATTCTCATCGGTATCAAGAAATTCGAGAGCAAATTTAAAAAAAATATGAAACCAGCATGTGATGTGGTGGCGTTTGTATTTGCTACGCGACATCTAGAACAGTTCAGCTCTTTGAAATCAGAAAAAATTATTTGCCATAAAAAGATATTCACAGAAGTATTCAGTGCTTCAAAGTTAAATGGACCACAAATAAAACAGAATTGCATGTAAACATACACTGAATACAAAAAATTAAAATGGTATTAAATCATGCTACTTTACTACTTTTTATACATGAAGTGAAATATTCCATCACGTTTCAGCAACTCACTGGCTATACGTTAGTAGAAATATTACCCCATTACTTGTCTTCAACACACCTACAAGAAACCAGGCGATACCAAAACAAGTGCGTGCATTACAAACGCTATCATTTATTTCTACGAAATCTAAGGTTCCACGCGAAGTTCCCCTCTCTAGAATTCCAAAAGCTCAGGAGACGGCGCTGAGAATCACGGAAGCAACAGACGTTGCTCTCTCAAATTGAGTTTGCCAGACAGTGCTTTATTTCCGCCGTTGATTTTCTTCGAAGAGAAGGTTAGCAATTTTCAAGAGGCACCGAAAGGAATTATTTCCGGCCGCGTTGGAGGAGAGCTGATAACAGAGGATAGATTGAGTGGTCCTGAACGCTGAGGTTTGAGCACGCGATAACAAAGCATGTTCTGGGGCACCCACATGCGTCGAGTGTGATGAAGTGTAGTGCTGCTGCGTGCACGTGTGCGTCCTGTTTGCTGAATTAGTACAACCAGACGTAACACACAAGCAACTTCGTGTATCACAAAAGCTAGAATGAGCAAATGAACAACATAGAACATTGTGATGTGTATTTTAGCAAAAGGATAGTACTCTACATATAACCGACAAGCGAATTAGTTTCTATTACAATCACCTAAAAACTCGTGAAAATATTCTTCGTGAAAAGCAAGATATTTCACTAAAACATCATGATCAACTTGAGAAAAAGGAGAATAGCTTATTACTGCAACAGAAGAATCTGGCATCGTAGTGAAATACATTGATAATTCATAATCCAAACAAACTAAATATCGACACTACAGCAGAACTACAGCAGAAACAATACAGCTAACTGTATAGTTCACAGCAGCCTTTTCCCTACTGAAAGGAGCCTTAAACTAAAGAATTAAGATCTCGTTCAGCTCATGCTGGAATAAGCAACTAAGTGTATATTTGAATAAAAGTTCACTTTAAACTAATTTATCCCATCAGTCTGATAAATTGAAGCTGGATAACAGATAGGGCAACAGCAAAGCCTAATTAGTAGATTACTGATGTGATCATACGTCCAGCTTATCGTGCATGAATGTTACTGGAACATGAATAACTGTAATCAAATAGAAGTATGACATTTCAGAGAGGAATCACTGAGAATGCAACTCACTAATCTGAACGCCAACATAGCTACGATCCAAAATTGATGTTAACATCGTATCAAAAGTTGAATGTGAAAATTTCTGAAGAGAAGAAATAAGAAAAATTAAGTTTAACAGTAGTTGTAAAGGCCAGCATACGTGATGGTTTAATTCAATGCTCAATAAGTAAAGTAATTGGGACACATGGTATATTTATGATGACTTAGTCCAAGTACACATGTTTACAATTTATGAAGACATATACATATGTTCATGAGGCATACTCTCGTGACCTCTCATAGTCTGATGTTGAGATTTTAACTTGAATTTTCATGATTTTCTCAACACAGGTTTCATGTTGATAAAGCTCTATTGTTTATTGAAGATGATTATTCCCCATTCTGCATAGAATTACCCACAAACCCAAGATGGCGCTGCAATTCTTGCTTCATTTGAAATAGAATGAGATTCCCATTTAAAAAAATTTCAAAATGTCGAAAAAAATAATGATAGCTAATCCAACATAAACATCTCATCGTTTTTATGTTTGCACTAGAATATTATAAGTGGATAAAATGGTGTTGACTTTATGAATGTTTTTATGAATATGCGGGATTCCTATTTGAAGAAGAATAAATGCTTGCTTCACAAGTGGCAAATACGCTGGAAATAGCACAGAAGATTCAGAAAAACTCTAAAGAAGAATGTTTTCTTAATCTGGGTTTGCTCTTTCATATCACGTTGGCAGAGCAAATGCGGAACAGAGGGAAAAAAGGAAATTTTTTATTCGTCTATTTGAACACACTATCATGAGTAATACATTAGGTTCCGTTACTGTCCAGCTAACTAGTTTAGTTAATTAACGTTTAGTTAATTAGCAACCTTAATTTAATATAATTTAAGTTAATTTATTTAATTTTCATTTGTCCCACCGGGTTAGGAATTTTAAAACTCATTCAAATAGTCTACCGATACAAGAATTAAAGAAGTATTTCCTGGAACTTGAAAAAGAATTCTAAAATCAAGAGTTCTTAGTTGTCATTTAAGCACAATTGTGAACATATATTCTGAAGCATACAACTACGAAAGACTCGTGTTAGCGTTATGCGAGGTCTTTGCCTCCAACAACCAAGAATTTGTGCTGCTAGACGGAATCCCATTAAGACCCACAGGAAAATGAGTTCAAATTGTCTCCCATAAGCCACTGTAATTTGCTTGTGAAGACAAAATGACTCAAGACATGCAAAAGTCCTCGGAAGCGAACGCCTTCCAGACCGCAGCTAAATAATTTGAAATAGATCCCAAAGCAGGAAATTTGAAATTCAAATGCGGTGGGAATCTGCGTGCCAGTTTCTCAGTGAAACCCTTTATTACAATCACAGCACACCGTCGGCGTATATTCAATCATTGATAGTATGAGCTTTTAGCATGGCATGCTCGAAGTTGAGAAATTCTATGAATTTATGAATAATTCAAGCAATATTTTTCGTTGATAGAGCCTCTCGCTTAGTAAATTGCGCGTGTGGATGGTACGAGGAACTGCGTAGACCCTACGTAACTCGTGTATTTTGTCCAAATGATTAAACACATACACATCACACATGCTACCATTCATATATGTAAACAAGGAAAGAATTTACCATATAATTCCCTCTAGTACTTCATTTTATTCCCAGGCTTCGAAATAACTCCCGTGCATACGTGTGTGCGATGGCAATAGAGGTACACATCATTTAATTCATTTTAGTACATGATTTTATTTCCATGCAATGAATAGGTAAACTACCAGCTGATGCCATACTGAGTTATGAATGAACTTTATGAATACAGAGATTGCAGAAAATTGGAAGTCTTCTGCTTTATGCACAGCCTACGTGGAATTTCATCACTGATTAAAAGCTCCTTGAAAAAACGACTGACAAAAGTTTGGATTGATTTTGGAAGTACTGATATAAAACAAGTTTAGAAATTAACAAAAAATCGTTTTTGATAAATTAAGCCGTGCAAAGATTTTACTGATGCATTTTATCGAAGGTTCCGACTAAAGAACTCCACAACACCCTGTTTAACACGTTTGTTGCGATTGTCCAGCCGGTGCAAATCTTTACTTTGTACACATATGCACTAAAAGACTTGGAAAAAATTACAGAACCTAACCTAAGTGACCCACCGGTGGGTCGTATTGCACTCAACGTGTTAAAATGCATCGAGTTCCTGAGGTGAAAACGTGAAAATTCCTTTACTCTGTATCCTCGATGACTGGAAGAAGTATCGAGAAGAGAACAGTAGACCCCAGTTCCCACGCTTCACCATTGCAGTACTCTCTTATGCCCCTTCGTTTTTTATCTCTTATGAATAATTTAATTTTAACGCAGGTAACCATTACCTCGGTGTTGACCACGAGGAACATGTAACTCAGAGGCTATGTGAATTTGAAAATGAGATCTACCGGGCTCGAAACAGACACACTTGCGTCTTTGAAAAAAAGAAACACGTAAATTTATGCCCGCAGGAGAAAGCAAGTATGTGGTCACCATGGCTTGTCAAATACAGGCTATCTG
The DNA here is from genome assembly GCA_006783055.1 of Trinorchestia longiramus. Classification (NCBI taxonomy): domain Eukaryota; kingdom Metazoa; phylum Arthropoda; class Malacostraca; order Amphipoda; family Talitridae; genus Trinorchestia; species Trinorchestia longiramus. The sequence continues at coordinate 76,143 of VCRD01001336.1, forward strand.
GTCAGATTGTACGTTTGGTAGGAATTTAAATTGCTAGGTCCCGAGTCACTCAATCAGACTAGTGCTCGAATACTAGGGTGCTGGGGGTAAAGGTATACAATAAGTAGGGATTCCTATTCAGTATTGAAAAAGTTGCTATTGTACAACGACGTCTCATATCACGAAAGAAGGAAGGTTAATTTTGAATTTCCATCTCTCACCAAAAATTTTCTAATTAATTTCATTGAACGGCAATCGATAAGGAAGCAGATTCAAGAATTGATTGTAACTAAATATTTCATCAGCCCTAACTGAACAAAATAATTCTGGACATCGCATACAAATGCATGAGCTAAAATTCGAATTGATGTGTTTTGTGCTGAAGAAGTTATGACACCGATAACAATACTAGCACTTCGAGTAAAAAATCCCCTAGTTCTGCTAGATGCACGATGAATATTGAATGATAACTAATGCCGACTTCTATAAAGAAATAATTCAACAATTTGCGCTGATAGAAATATGACAAAAACATGCGAACACCAACTGAGATATTACCATTGACATTCATTTTTCTAAAGTAAAATGCACTTCAAATAATTCACACATTTCCTCAACTCAGTTCCAAATTTTTTTATCTAAAATATTAAAAGAAGCATTTTTCTCATTAAATAGAGCCCATGTCTAACGTAAGAACTCCACGGCAAATAATAAGAGTGTTTGATCAATAAATAAGAGCTCATGACTCACGGCTTTGCCCTGCTTACTTGCTTTTACCACAATGCCTTTACTTGATACCCGTACATACGCCTATTTTAAGCCTTAAATGCAAACATTCAATCTACAGCATGTAAAAAATACGAACACCGGCAATGACATCGTACATGTTTTGAATTCCGTCGGTTTGGGTACACATCAATAATGATACTAGGCACGGTACTGGAATGTGCAATCAATAACGTAGAAATTAAACCAAAATTCTTAGGAATCATTATGATGCGAGGTGTATTTAAGAGTTAAATTAATAACAACAGGTAGTTCAGCCTTATACCGAAGTGTATTTTAATGAAATCCTGTAATTTTAATTTAATATTTCATTTATTTATTCTCTTATGTTTCAATTTTTTTAACTTTTTCTATAATATCCAGCATATTGTAGGAAGTTAATGCATTTTAATACAACAATGATTATATAACACTTACTTCAGGCCCTAGAAAATGTTAGGATAAGAATGTGATAATCATTCTATTTCCAAATAAAGTTTTCAACGTTAATTGCGTAACTCATAAACGTAGCATGTAAAACATTGAGTGCATTTAATTTTCAATTTAAAAATACAATAATGTCTACATATTTAAATCAATTTAATAAAAGGGAAGCCAAGTCCGTACACTTCATTTGAGATGGCAGCTGTTAGTTATTTATCTCTAATTTAGTTACCATTTCTTCAAACTAGATAAACTATATTGAATTAACAATACAGAATCTAGGCATCTGAAATACTTAGTCTATCTAAACAACTTAAGGTAATTGTGATGATGAAACGTCATCAGTAAGTTTCTTAGAACATTGTTCTCCCTGTTTTGTTACGATACTCATGCAATTGATCATCCGGAGCGAGTAGCTGTAAAGTAGCGTGCTGTAGTCCCTGGTGCTGAACTTTATACTGAGCTTCAAGTTAGCAACGTGTGCTGACAGTGCTGCTGAGCACGAGTCTTCCAAGCTCGAGGGTAATTTTAGTACCACCTACCGTCATGACTTGTTTATAACAATAGTTCATCTATCCAATTCGAGCACTTTCGAGCCTCATTCTATTCTATTCTATTCTATTCTACGCAAAAAACAACTATGGAGATGATCGTAAAATTTCCAGCGAAACTTTTAATACAAAGATTTTGAACGAGCTTTTCACTATAACTTATATTCACGTAGATTTAAAATATTCATAGAATAATTTCAATAAATGATTCCCCTCTGATTTCATTTATCACTAATGATTCGTTGAAACAATCGAAGAATAAAGAAGAAATTAGATGAGTTTCAAAACATGCATAAATAACATTTCAGTGACAAAATACACATCGTGTGAAGCAATTAAGTCACAAACTTCCCAAACTCATCCGACGAGTTTGTCCTCTCTTTCAGTCATAGCATCCAATAGGCATGCTGCATTACATGTACTCTTGCATACACAAACCTTCAACTCACGCTCGTGCTTTTCTATTTGAAGACTGCACTAAACAGGGACCTTCCTTTGAAGTGAACATATTTTATTCGTACGAGCTTTCCTGGCAGCGTAATTAGCGCTAATTATGAAAGGAATTTTACCTTGCACTGCTCCGACCGTGACCTCGAGCTGCTAATGCCGTGCCCTAGAATAGCGGCCAGATGGGGAGTTTTGTTTTGGTCCTCCTGACGCTGAATGTAGAGCTTATTATTAGTGGCATTTCAGTCAAAAGCATCACTGACGAGCATCACACAGAACATGCTCACCATGCTAAAGATTAAGTACAATTTGTTAATGGGCGGACTTCTCCTTTTCAGAGCTGAGAAGCAAGTTGCTATGCAATCGAGTGTAAACAACAAGAGTTTCACACAAGTAATTTCACACAAGAGTAACTTTAAGAGCCTGTATTTAGCCTGGTGCTCGGCAGCCAGCACTGCAACATGGACTGGTGGACTGGTGGACAGGTGGACTGGTGGCTGGTGGACTGGTGGCTGGTGGACTGGTGGCTGGTGGACTAGTGGACTGGTGGACTGGTGGAGTGGTGGA
>VCRD01001336.1:81984-92523 GCA_006783055.1 Trinorchestia longiramus
CACTCACCACCACACAACACCCTACTCACCACCACGCAACACCCCACACCCCGACACAAAGATCCCCTAAGCAACACGGGTCCTGCAGTCTCATAACTCGCAGCGGAGACGCCTGCTAGGAGCATCGCTGGTCATGTGGTGAGCTCCATGTGGCGGCTGATATTTTGGAGGTAGTGTGAGGCGATATGACCTCCTAGAAATACGAGTTCCCAGGAATAAAAGCTAATCAAGCACGTAATGGTTAGAGGAAATGGCGCTGTGAAAGATATCGTGGCAAATAAACAAAAAAGGCTACGAGGCAGAAGAGTGGATATCAGTGGTGTATGGTATTCCGAAAATAATTTACACCGTCAAAAAAGAGTAATTGCGTGGAAATGCATAAGACTTATCATTATGAACCAAAATATTTGAAACAGGAATGTTAGGAATTGTCAAAGTTTTTTAGATAGTTTAAAATTAATATCCCACTACAGGCTAGATCGTATTGGTGTAAACTCGTACAAAATATATCATTTTAACGGTGCATTAATTTTTTTATGCAAGTAGATTTAATACGATGATAAATTAGTACTTGATATGCTTATGAAGTAAAGGGAAGTAGTAGAAAAATTATAACATAGACGTGCCATATTAAAAATTCGCTTTGTTTTTAACGAGTCCACGAACTACCAACAGGGAGGAAAAGGTACGCACAAACAGAAGCACCACAGAAGAAAACTACTTTTTCTAATGCAGCTACCATCTTTATTTTTATAGAGCTATTTGTCTTACGTACGAGGGACTTGTAAACTGGACGTTGGTTGCGACCAAGACGTTTAATTCAACAAATGGTTGAATAACTGTTCTTAGGCTTGTCACATGTTACTGGTTCGGTTGTAGGTGAAAAACTAATTTCATAACTAGTCTCGTTGTGTACGATCAACGTAAAAACTTGCGTAATAGTACAAATAAATGAAAATCAATGTAGTTATAACCTAGGCTCGGCCTAAGACATGAGCTGTACATACGAGGGTTAACCCTCGAATGAGTGTAATAAACGTTGTTTTATACGGACGATGAGGTCGATTTATAAAAATGTTTTAGCGTACAAAAAATACTCGTGCTCATCAGAAGTCTATCGGAAAACCCTCAGGCAAACACAAGCTAACGTGACTAGTAATTTTTACAAAGTGAAGTTGAAAAGACGAATTTTACTGAAAACACAAGTTTATGCCTCAGTTTACTATGAGTAAGGATGAAATATCTTTTTCGGAAGATTGGATAGCAGTCTGTAGAGTTCTACATGATCAACTGCTGCAAATGTATATCAACAAAGGTAGCCAGGGCTTATGCAAAAAAAAGAAAATTCAGACAATAAAATTGCACACGAGATCGAAAGCATAATTAATAGACCGCTGGTAGGATACAAAGGTCTCCTTGACGAGCATAAGAGAGAAAGAAAAAGAGAACAGAAGACAAATAAAGCAAACCTCAAAACTTGGCCTTGAAAAGGCTCTTAAACCCAATAGGCTTTTGTGACTGTTTGGCAGTAATCGTGAGGAAACTCTACCTTTCATGCTAGCATCATACTTTCCACGTCGAGGATATGTACTGCCAGCTAAATATTGCCTCGTTCTAAGGGCAGCTCAAAATACAAGTACAAATACAAATACTCGACAATTGTCGAGTCCACAAAGGATGCAGCTAAGAGATTCTTAACAATGTGCCTAACTCCTCCCCTCGAGAGGTCTTCAGAATTGCAAAAGTAAAAAGTGATTGTTTTGAAAGAGACAATACCATTTTACATATTTTCGCAAAAAATACAATGCCATAAAAACGAAGATCGAGTAAACTTAATTTCTGCGGTTCTCTTTTTCCCAACCAAACAAACCAACTAGTAAAAAACAATCAACACATCACCTTCAGTTTTTTAACGAGTAATTTTTGAATGAAAAAACAGGACACGAGCTGATGGAAACTGGAATTGCTTTGCTAAATAAAAACACAGTTTTCAGAATTGGAGACTCTTGGACAACCTCTTCTCTTGAGACTCTTCTGGCCTTTCCAGGAAGCCGAGTCTTGAAACAAAACTTTGAGTCGCGCGGAATGGGATCTTTGCAAAAAGTTGGGACTTTAAAACAGGACTTTCATCTTCTATTGGGAGTTATAGATTCATTTTAAGTTTCGGTGATTATGGATCACATTAACTTGTGCCGTTAGTGCGAATATAATTGCATATTTTCTTAAAATGCCATGTATGAAAGATTAACATGCAAAGAACATAATATAATTTCGAGGAAAAATTATTTTTCTGATGTTTTCTATGCAGTATCACTAATTCCTTTGTGACCGGGGACCTACTGTGTCATTGCTTTTGGCTTTAGATAAACGATGACAGCAATATTAACTTAGATATGAACAAAAAATTAATCCCTAAGTTCTCCTCTAAAGGAAGGAAGTAAGTTATCAGAAAACGTGCTATCGTTAATCAAATAATAGAAAATCATAAAGTAAAAAAATTACTAATAAAAATTCTGTCTAAAAGACCTTCTGTAATAAAACTATCCGTCACGTTAATGTAAAAAAGAAAGTATTTTCTATTATTCAATGGATTTGCAGTCAAGAAAACTTTTTCTAGAGCTCGTTTAAATAAGAAAGAAAGTTAAAGCAGGTGATGTCAGGTGGTGGTCAGGCAGAAAACAAATTCAAAAAAAACCTTTGTGTTTTGTTCTGTATGTTGCACAAAGGTAACTTGAAAATACGTAGCAACGACCAAAGGAGGTGCATGTTCATACTGAGAATTTGTTAAACAAATTTCGTTCAATGTTTCCATTCCAATTCTCTTCCCGACTGTTTTATAATGACACTGAAAAAAAACGCATCAGGGGGTTTCATTTTACACAAAGCGTGCGGATATATTTTGTAGACACGACTAGTTAAACTGCAGAATTTAAATAAAATTATGCAGTATATGTACCATTCGATTTCAGTTGCAAAAAATAATCGGCAAATTCTACAAAGAAGAAACTCTGATGGCAAAATTCACTCATCAATGAACTGTTCAGTCGTGTGTAGCACAACGAAATTCCTAAACTTTGTATCATTCATTGTCAGGAGATCAAAAGCAAATGTTCACTACCAGCCCGAGTAAATACTTTAGGAAAACTGGAAGCGTAAAAAGCTCTGGTGGTCTATCCAACAGAGGTAAGTTCTATTTTCTAGGATACAAACACCATACCACAAAATACTTTCCAGCAATTCCGTATATTTCTGCAGAAATATAATTTTCTCCAACTTCTGCTGGGATTTAAGTCGACCTGAAGAGCCTCTGCAGGATGATCCTAAAATCCTACCATCAGAAGGGAGGCCGAGAAGTGGAATATTTGTTCACATTCAGCACAAAATGGTGGGTGCGTCTCTCCTATGCTAATACACGTTGAAGAAGTTCAGGGCTGCGCCATGGCTTTGTGTTGCATAAAGAAAACGTACTGGTAGTTGAAGAAACCGTAGTGGTGTCTGAAGAAAACGTAGTGGTGGCCAAAGAAAAGTAGTGGTATCTAAAGAAAATGTAGTGGTTTTTGAAGAAAACGTAATGGTAGTTGAAGAAAACGTAATTGGAGTTGAAGAAAACGTAATGGGAGTTGAAGAAAACGTAGGGGTAATTGAAGAAAACGCACTTGATTGTCGTGTACAATTTGGGAAAAAATTCGCGTACAATTGAGTGATTAAGAAAATAATAACAAATTTTCTTCAGCCAAATCAAGTACGTAAGGGCAAGTACTCCTACTGAGGAACTACAGTTGTATGTAAGAAAACTAGTTAAGGATCATAACGAGAAAAAATATATTGAATACGTGGCCCACAAAGCGTTACAAAACTGCATCATATTTTCTCTTTTTCGAACACTCCTTCATATACTAAGCGATATAGAACCTGTTCCTCATTTTGAAGAGCTCATATTTTATTATGAAAATGCGTTATTAATTATGAAGAGTCCATTCTCTAATATGAAAAATCCATATGCCATTAAAAATAGCTCATGTTCAAGGACTACTATAGTAGTTCTTGCCCATGTTTCTTTAGGAAGAGCTCATGTTTCAACATGAAAAACTCGCAATATGTCCCATGTTTTATACAAAGTGTCCATATTTTTAATTACTAATAATTTTTAGTAAGTCAATATCCAGCAATGAAAATACAAAATTTTGAGAATTTTAGCACGCAATTAACTTGAACACTTCTGTAAGATTGAAAAATTAGGAAAATGACCCATATTTTATAATAAAGGATTAACGTCTATTTACTCACCACACGCTGATCACACCGCACCACAGGAGCCACGGTCTTACCTGTGAAACAAATAAGAAGCTTTACTGAAAGTTTTCTACGTCAAATTTACCACAAAATGAAGCAAGAAAATGCACATAGATGTAGCTAATTACACGAGGCAATTGTTCGTGCTTCATTGGAAGTACAAGCGTAATGTACACAAAATGAGTCACTATACACTATGAGGAAGACCTTATCTGAAGATTGTTTTTCCACAAACCAAAAGATCCGATATTTCACTCACCAAAGGATGCGTGTAATACATCCTAACCAACAGCTCTTTCAAAAACTCATTTCAAAATTTTTTCTTCTTAAACTACCAAACGCTGAGCAGATTCCGAAAGCGTTTTCTTCAAAAATACTTGCGGCCATAATAAAATTCTTTAATTATAAAACCATGCGCAACGCAGGGGAACAACTTGCCAGCTCTGTCAACATATTGCTCCAAGTTATTGCTTTGACAAAGTCCAGCAAAGTTGCTGTCGCCATCCTTTATTATTGCAACAGAGACTTGCTTCACGATGGTGTTAGGGTTGGAGGTGTAATTTTTCCCATCGTAAGGAGTGTAGCCTTTCACAGAATTCTGGGCTTTGATATAGAATAATAGTTTTCAACTCCTGGTGCCATTTATTCACTGCTGTTGCCTTGAAAGTGTTTGCGTGAAACCAGTGCTAGATATTGAGATGCAAACCTACAAGTTTATTTTCAGGATAATTTATAGTAATCCATGTGGGTGTTTTGACGATCGTAACAGCAGCATAGACGCTGTGCGAATACAGAGGTATATCAGACATAAATAGACATGTGAATTTCATCTACGAGAAAACCAGTCGAATTGATCAATTAGTTTGATATTGACCACACTGTTAAGTTGCTATGTGTTAATAGATGGCTTTCAGAATTCAATGATACTGTAGTCAATATTTGTACGTCTACCGCATGGAAAAGACATCGGATGGTGGCTACGTAATCATCAAGTATTAATACATCTTTTTACGATTCTATACAGTTTGGGAATCGATTTTACGACTTTATTCACAGCATGTGGCGTAAATAACTCACTAATGCATTTTATGCGTCATGATATTTAGTTGGTTTCGACCCATCAACACAGTCACTACAATGGGCTCATTGTCGCTGTCATTAATTCATGATGTTTGTAGAAGAAAAATAACAAAAACTAAACAGCTCTTTGCAGGCAGTTGATGTACTGGCTGAACAGTTACCACAGAAACTGATTTTTCCTCGTCCGTGGTGCAGTTTGAAGCCAGAAAATCTGTATCGAAGTCCGATATTCTCGTTGGCGTACTGATCTCCAGTAATTGCCATTGTTCACCGCCAGCAGAACTGTGCAGTGGCAGCAGAGCTGTGCAGTGGTAGTAGAACTGTGCAGTGGCAGCAGAACTGTGCAGTGGCAGCAGAGCTGTGCAGTGGCAGCAGAACTGTGCAGTGGCAGCATAATTGTGCAGTGGCAGTAGAACTGTGCAGTGGCAGCAGAACTGTGCAGTGGCAGCAGAACTTCGTTTCCAATAGACACACAAATTTTTGAATCAAGTAAAATAGTCCTGGCAGTTTTCGCTGTCGAATGCGTAAATACAAGTTCAAAATTGCCAGCACTTGAAGGCTTCGCATCGTATAGAGATTCGAATTTTCTTCACAATATTAAAAATACAATGTTCTGTCTGTGGCAGTCGCTCAGTTTAACACATTTGTATCAACATCGAGTAGCGCACACAAAACAAATTCAAAATACACGATAGCTCAATTTTAAGCATCGAAACATACCTTAAAAATAATTTCACAGCAAATCATGTATATCCTCAAATTGCAGAGCAGCATGAAATGGATGTGCATTTTTAAAAGAACATGTTCTGTAATTTACAATTCCAATATCACGATTGAAACATGAGATTCCAATTCCAGCGTAGTTTGGAAAAACGACGCTGATCTCGATTTTTTAGCAGCCGATTCATTAGAGCAGAAAGCCCTTTTCCATTCTTTATAAGTCAGTTGGACAGTTTTCAACAACCTGACAACATCAATTTTTGCTTGCATTTGTAACTGAATATTAAAGTAAATTATCTTTCAAGTTTAAATGGTGTTCCAAAAGTTCACGCAGATGGAACCCAACACAAAAGCGTAGTACAATGTAACCTTGAGATACGAGTTTAATTCGTTCCTGTACTGAGCTCGTATGGCGAATTTCTCGTATCTAGAACAAACTTCCCCATTGAAAATAACAGAAATCCAGTTAACCCGTTCCGCACCCCGAAAATATCAACATAAAAATAACTTTTTTAACAAATAATGCTGATAATGTATACTGTAGTTTACCTTTCATGAACAACACTGATAAATAATATAACTGGAATACAACAACAGCTTCTCAACATCTTCTAGGAGTTTTGGACTGTGCTTGAAAGTCACGGTAACTCCTTTGGCTTCATCAAGTTTCTTAATTTCTTCCTTCTTCTTCAGAATAGTGCATATCGTCGATGTTGGACGGCTGTAAATATTCGGAAGTTCCGTTCCTCTAACACCGTTGTCATGTTTATGATTTCTTTTTCATTTCAACGCTCACGACTTTTTTTTGCATCACTATCTGAGGCAACACTTTTCTCCGGGACTTCGTGGAATAATTATTTTCACGTTGTATGCAAAAAGAAAAAAAACAATGAAATCAAAAGTGAAGTGCACAAACGCGTAGATCCTCACGCTACGAAAGAATAAGGGATACTGATTCACAAGAGGTGAATCTGCGTCGAGGGAAATCGGGAAACGCGCGTCACGTATACCTACAGCCTGGCTCGTGGTTCGTTATGCGAGCCAATGATCGTATTTAGAGCAGAATTTTTCACTCATATTTTCCTCGTATCTTGACTTTTTCGTATACAGAGCTGTTCGTATCTCGAGCTTCCACTGTATGTTGGTAGGGCTCTCTAAAGCACATTCTAGTACGAGACCCCATCACCAAAACTAGTTTTTCTGTACATCTCTGAAATATGTCTATTTTGTTTTTTTTACAAGGACACGTCTCCATAATTTGCACATGGAAATTTTCCCTTTGATGGAATTTCCCAATTGGATTTTTGTAGCTTATGGCCTTGAGGAAATTCTTAAGAGAAATTCGAGATACACGACATAAAATTTAATAAAAATTCATGAGCAATTTTAGTTTTGCATTATTTCCAGATAAAGCTTGTTTTTTGTTTTTCCTTGTACCCACGCTGCATACACTGACTTCAGAAAGAATAATCATCTCTCAGTCCTCATGTTTGCGGATGAACACAAGTTTTCTAAATAGTTTTACTGGGACCCTACTTCGATATATGTAGTAGACCGTACATTAACTTATCAAACTCGTATGTACATGTATATATACATATATATATATATATACACAGGTTCAATGTTCTGGGCCTGCCTCAGATTGATTTCTAGTCCCGATTCATTGATTATTCATAATGGATTATTGAAATCACCATGAACAACTGAAAAGTTAATTTCCCACGACGTTGGAAGTAAGTTATTCGGATACTGGTTTTCGTGTGCAACATACCTTGCATAAGCATTACTTGATCCAAGACATTTCATGGCTATCACATAAACAACGCAAACAACAGGTGTTTGCGACTGTTGAATGAAAAATAATTTGACCATTAAAAATTTTACCATCAATTGTGTCCTGTAAAAAAGCTGTTCGAACTTTATTAACCTGTTAACTGATGGTCCAATTTAACTTACTTTGATTTATTTAAATAATGGTTCGATGAAATCACACTCTTGTTTTAATGTAAGGGGATCATTAAAGTAGTGAAGTTTTGGAATAAAAATAGAGATTATTAAATTTCCGAAAGTGCCTAGGATACACTCGTTCGATTGCGATAACTCCAGCTGGAGTGTTGCGTCGATAGAAACATTTTTTTGGTGGTTTGCTAGGAAACAATATTCTCATCTTTCCCACAGAGAACATTTAAATTGGATAAAATTGTTAACATGTTATTAACAATAATATAGCAAGCTCAGGTTTGAAGGAACACCTTTCGTATGATATCAACTAACCAAACTAGTCGTATTGAATCAAGCCTTTAGAATATGAAAATATTTTCAATAGTTTGTTTGTTACACAATGAGGACTTTCATATGTAATGTTTAATTACTTGTAGAGCTTGAAATAAAAACCATTCACCACCTAGTTAAGGTGGTGAAGTCAATATTTCTTACAGTTTACCAAGTTATTTCACGTTTTCTATGAAAGTGAGAAAAAAGTATATGAAAATGGATCAAACAGTTCTGTACTAACCTAGTTAACAAGTTTCTTAATCAAGTGAGCGCCGATTTTTCTTTTATAAACTTCGAGTTCACCAGCAGTTACACAGATCGAAAACCATAAATGCTTATGCAGAAACCAGAGGAAGAAATAAGCACTGAAATGGCCATTACATTTTCTTTAAAATAAGCAATAAGGATTAATTAACAACATTTCTGCTCATCGCTGTCTCCCACATGATGGAATAACCGTTCTTTTGTAATCTATTTTTCACCAGTTGTTGCTCTACGTATATCCTCTTACAGCGGTTAGGGCTCAATTTTCAAGTTAAATCGAATGTAGCTTAAAAACATGCCCTCTCAAATTCAATAACTTTTTATCCTAAATTAGTAGTAGGATACACATCACACTGAGCGGTCGGCTAACAAATTAGAAATTGCAACGTGAAGCTTCAACCTGATTTCGCACACGTAAGTGTATGATTTTAGTTTTAAATTTGAAACCTAAATTGGAACGTTATTTTGTATGCAAAGTGTTTCAAAATGAACAATCTAGTGCATTTTGGCAAACTTTCAAAAAGTCTTTCGCAAAACGACTTCAATGCGCTCCAAACGGACTCGCGAAGCGCGTTTCATTTCAGTTCTTGTATCGTTCTCATACTATTGTAACGTCTGTCATACCATACCTTACGATAAAATTACTCCTACTTGTACATATATCAATAAATTATCATAACCTTTGTTTATGGTATAATCAACCAGCGTATTTCCACCATTTAAGGATCCTAACGACGTGTTTTAACATACAATGTTACATATATTATGAATTAAAGTCAGTGGAAACAAAGTTTTCTCAACCCAAATTGTTCAACTTGTCAATTGTGCTTTCCTCAATAAAGGTTAAATATTTTTTATGCATGGAAAGAACATACACGAAACAAAAATTATGTCTCACACATTTTAAGTACTGTATCCACTCGAAGCGTGCTTTAACCTATGGAAGAAACATATGAAGGAGACGAAAAACTGAAAACTGAAAAAGACCAATGATATATAGAAAATATTTTTACACGAGGTACGTTACATGGAACGCCGGTCTTTCCGACATGAAAGAAAAACAGAAAAATGTGAGACAGTGTCTACTCAAGCATCCACCATAATCCAGGATAGTTTGTTACTGTATCACAAATGTAGCAGATTTTACGACGAGCTAATATCACCAATATATTCTCCAAGGTACAATGACGAGGGCATGCACTGCTATGCCAAAACTGCTCTCATGATAATCAGGAGTCCGACATGTCCCACAAGATACGGTGAAAAACAGTCTACAGGGTGCGAATATAACTTCCTTTTTTCAAAACGCTTTGCCTTGAAAAAAAGAGATTATGTTGCCGCATTCTGTACTTCAGTGCACTGACCATTGTGGTATATCGTGTTACAACTCATGAAATGAAAGACACTCAAAAGAAATATAATTTGTAACGTATGTATTAACGCAAAATGCTGAATGAATAGACAACAAACAGGTACAAAAGCGTGAAATGCAAGTGAGGTTAATTCCTCGTTCGATGTACCTCCATGAAACGCGTGACAACTAATCTCTTCATAGAGTTGGGGAAGAAACTAAAAAGTCACAAAAGATCCGTAACAAACCAGTTTTTTCAGATTAAAATGCTTCTGATTGTTATTTATTGAGCCCAGTTGGAATGAATCTGGAATAGTGCTATATATTTTTTTCATTTCACATGACAAAATCAAGTACTAACATACTATGAGTATATATGCTCGTACAACTTCAGTTCATAAAGCACGAAGCATGTTATCAAACTACTGGTCAACTCCACTTGTGCCGGAAGTATTCGTGTGTAAATTTTACTATTTTTGGTTCAATTTTAAAATCTTTCATTGGAAGCTTCGAATTGCAGCTCTCCTGCTTGACCCGTCGGCTTTCTTGTAATG
>VCRD01001336.1:101484-131483 GCA_006783055.1 Trinorchestia longiramus
GCATTTTGTTGGCGTGTTGGACCATACACACACACACACACACACACACGCGTGCACACGCCTGTTGTGCAATATAGAAATGTTGTCCGGTCAAGCAAGCACCAGGATGGGCTTCAAAAAGCATACAAACACCCAGTTACGTGATATATTTTCCTGAAAAACAACCAAAATTCCGAGTCATGTATCAAAAAAGGGAAAACGCTTCGCACTTTGAAAGAAGATTATCACAGTTGTAAATTAGGGGGAAAGCAGAGGAGACATTTTGTTTTACAGAGTATATTCAAATGAATTATCAATCTGTGGAAAGTTTTTTCAGTCTTTAGATGGATTTTACGTCACCGAGTATGCAGTCACGAAGAAGTTTTTTCTTAAGATAGACAATTCAGTCACTTAACTTTACATCAACCATATTTTCCTACAAAATATTTTGAATGCATAGTGTTTAAGACATTAAAGTAAGTGTTTTAAACGATTGGGTACATGGAATGCATTTTTTGACGTGAGACGACTGTTTAGGTGGTGTTTGAGGACTGGGTTGGTTAATTAAATGTGCATTTTAGTGCATGGTCACCACACCCCAACTCCACACGCGCTCTGGGCTCTATGAGAACACACGCCTTTTTTGTGTACGCACTTTCAAGGCCAAGACACGCCTCTCTGTGACACGAAGTGATGTTTTTTGAGCTAAAGTATGCAAAACTACTCATGCGTCGACGGGTCATAATGTTCTACGAAAATAGGGATGCATTCAGGAACGTGAGATACATACATCACGAAAGAACAGCTGGCGGCAGACTCGAGAAATAATAATAAAAGATAGAATAGAAAAGGAGAGCCAGAAGTAGAGTAGAGAAAGTATAACAAGAGGTACACTAACAAGACGATAACAAGAGATAGACTACACAGAGGATAGCAGGGAATAAACTAGATAGAGGATAACAGGGAATAAACTAGATAGAGGATAGCAGGGAATAAACAAGATAGAGGATAGCAGGGAATAAACAAGATAGAGGATAGCAGGGAATAAACTAGATACAGGATAGCAGGGAATAAACTAGATACAGGATAGCAGGAAATAAACTAGACAGAGAATAGCAAGAAATAGACTAGACAGAGAATAACAGGACTTCGACTAGATAGAGGATAGCAGGGAATAGACTAGAGGATAGCAAGAAATATACTAAACTAGAGGGCAACAAGAGATAGACTAGATAGAGGATAGCAATAGATAGATTAGATCGAGGATAGCGAAAGACAAACTAAATAAGAGTTAGGAAGAGGCAGACTAGAGAAATGATAACAAAGATATACTGTATAGAGGAAGGATAACAAGTAGAGTAGAGAAAGTAGTGCAAGATATACACTAGAGAAAGGATAGTTAGAGATGCATAGCAAAAGCTGAGCAAAAGATACAGTGGAAAAGATAAAACAAGATCAATTAAAGAAAGAATAGGATATACTAGTGAAAATGTTCCAGAAATATGAGTAATTAATCAACAGTAACTAATAAGGCGATTGTAGTCCTTACCACCCTGTCTAAACCCTTAAAAACTGCTTATTATTTAACCTTTTCACAGTTCTCTTTCAGACGATTTAGTCTGTCCAAAGTTTTTACGCATCACCTTTTTCCTTCATAATTCTCGTTAATTTCAGAGTTACTTAAGTAGCAATCAAGAGTGTCGAATAAAGACTTACCATATTATTAGTTAGTGTGATATTGTTTAGCATATACAGTAATAATAATGATTTGTGTTCATTGAACTTACGTTAATTTAAAGTATTTTGTTCTAGTCCTGTGCCTCAAGGGGCCGAGGAACGTGATTATTTAATCGTTTGCATTGTAGTGTTTAAATTTTATATTTGTGTGTTGAATTTACCACAGGAAATATAATTTTTAAAGTTGTACACAACTGAGCGCAGGATGAAAACTTTTTCTTTAGAAACTCGTGTCATAAATTGAAATATGGATGTAGGAATTGGATCAACAGCCTCACGCCTCAGTATCTGTCGAGAATAATTCTCGACAGATCCTACATTGACGCAAAATACAATTATTGTGATAACATCTGAGACTGCTTCATATATTTGAATTAAAATGAGATGTATTATAAAACAATTGAAATTTTGCGTCAATGAATTATCCGAAAATGAACTGAGTCATTATTGGTGAACAAAAACTAACACTACAATGGAGAGGGGAATTTCGTTAGAAAACTCATTAGTTTACGTCACATGTGTTCATACTTTTGTTTATTTTGATATTACCAAGATTAAAATAACAATTTCAAGTCGTTCGTCAATCGTAATATGTAAGTGTTTCTCGAACAAGTGATACGAGGGTATTTTTGAAAGGTGATTCTAGAACTTCTTGGACGGTAGTGCGAGTTTTTTGTCTTAGTTTGGTAAGGGATATCTGATCCTTTTTAGATAAATAGATTATTACACAGTATTCCTAACTTTATTCGCTGGTGCTTCAGGTTTCCGTGCGGTCAATTTAATTTTTCTAGCTGTAATGTGAAGAGGCCTCCTCGACGGCCCTAGGCCTGTTGCGCAACTTCATTTCCAGAATATTATTATGAAGCCTCTAGGCATAGAAAGTTGGTTCTTAGAAGTTGGTACCCAAACTGCGTGCAGAAATGCTGTAGGTTTATAAATGTAAATAATTCATGTGCGCAGCAGATGAAGTGTTTTACGGCTGTATGCAAGCAATTATTTACAGATAAAACGTTATTTTTTTACAATTACGTTACATTTAACACTAATAGAAAAACAAAGGAACAATTTGCTAAGTGAAATCTTGATGCACAATATTTTTATCGGTTTAGCAAAGCGTTTATTCACGACAGTCATTGCAGGGACTCCCCTCGCACAATCATGCAAGGAAACAATACATTTCTTTGACGAAAAAACTGTACGTTGAAATGCATTGTTTCTCACCTAAAATAACAACCGGCAACGCAAGTCAAGTACCAAAAATAACCAGCAATACTGAGAACAATCATATCGGTTAAATTGTTGGACACTACGACATTAAAGTGTTTTGTCGGAAATAAATTGGTTTAAAAATACATGAAAAGACTGCAAGTTGAATAGCAGACTTTTATGGTTGAGAAATTCTTCACATTAACACGCCTAAATATGATATTTCCACTTTACAGCAGTTGGTATAGTAATTTTCGTATACAAGAGAGTTACGTACCAGCAATGGCCTTTCCTTGTCGAGATACTTCTAATTCTGAAGCCATTAATACGCCCTGATCATTTGTCTCATTGCGTTTTGTGTCACAGAACATTTTAAGATATTAGGTTTATACAAAAAAAATACACTTGCCACTGGCCCTGTATGGGCTTATGTCCGAATGAATTTTTTTCTCCCCGTTTTCCTCACATGGTTGTAAATAAAATGCAATTAAGTGTGAATCTCATGAATAACGTGAATGAGTTTACCTTGATCACAAAATACATTCTTCTGTAAATAGTCGAAGTTGAACAGCTTCTAGTTTCTCTTCACAAAATACCCGCACCACAGAGTAGACTCTCAGAAAAACGTTCAATTTATTACAGAACTAGTACGTGCAAACGAAATGTACATGTAATACTAAAAATTAAACGCAACATTCTCCTTTCTAAGTTATTAGCATTCGTGGCCAACTATGTATTATGGAGTGCAAACATTAATAAATATTGAGACAAAATTCAAACTACAGTGCAGTCCTAAATTCTTAATATTGCGATACATATCCAGTACTATTTTCATTGCGTAAAATGAGCATTTGGATTCTCATGATCATTAGCATGACTATTCAAACCAAATTATTATTTGAAGCAATCATATTTCTCTGTCGAGCACGCTTGTTAAGAAACGACAAGTTTGTCGTGACAGCGTGGGTCATCAACATATCACGCTAGAAGCAATAGAGCAACACTGGACTAGCAGGTAATAGGTCTGGTCAGTCTTGTTGTGTGGACCGAGATTTTGCTCCAGAGTCCTCGAGTTTGACGGACTACCACTCATGTCACCAGAGGCTGTCAGTGAATAGATTCTCTCCTGAACCCAACGGAAGAATTGTCGTCATGTTTGCATTGTCCGTTAGAACATGGATTTTCTTACGTTCTTAGAAATCTTTTCCCAGAAATAGTGGTAGCATTTTGATGAAAGTTCCTCATTAACAGCCATTTTAAGTGCTTTAATTTTTTAGGACAGCCACTTATTGACACCCCATTTTAGTCCGCCAATTCTGCGGACAGTCTCTCCCTGGCAGTTGTATTGAAGACTGCATTTAATATCTAGAGAGTGCAGTGAACTCGAGAGAGCTTGATTTCAGAACGTGCAACTGTCATCGAAGAATATTTCTGCAAAATATAGCCTTAACAAAGACCGAAAAATAGGTATACTCGTTGAAAAGATGTCTGCGTTGTTGAGGGTGAAAACAAAATACAAAACGTTATTAATAATCAATGATTTCTCTCCAACCCTTGAATTCTAGAAGAGCAGCAGATTTTCAAATTGTTTTGACCTATTTACATTGAACTTTACCGCATATTTATCGCGTTTTTAATCGTTTTTCAATCTCCCTTCTTAAAATTACAACAGATATAAAGCAGGCAATTAAACTATTTTATTGAATCAAAATAACCATTAAGACGTTACTTTCACATGGAATGGAAAACAACAAAATATGAGAATTATGCGAATTCAAAACTGAAAATTTTGCGTTATTTTCATGCATAAAAAACGTTATAAAAAGTGTTACAAAATGATCCATTTTTTCTGTGGAGCTTCGAGTCAAAATCCTAACTGATGTAACCGTTACGACTTCCAGTGAAACACTGGAAACTCCGTTCTTAACGTTCTGGAAGTTATTTCACAATGCTAATTGCACCATGATTAGCATTTAGCTATGATCTTGCGAACATTATGAATGAATAAATGACTCTGTATAAATTAGAAGTTCATCAATTAAGAAGTCGTCATTTAGAGCACGCTCCACAGTGCAGCTGGTCTACTGACGCCGCGACGACCGTCCTGTTCAAGTCGTGTTACTTGCCTGGCTTTGAGGAGCAACTTGGTGAGATAAAAATTAATGTACAGTAATTTAATCTGACTGTTGACTGTACGTGTCGGTGTACTTGTGTGTATTTGACTGTATGTTTCACTGTACTGTCACCAAGCTAGTATAGTGTGAACTGAGTGACTGACGAGCGACTTGAAGGGTGGTAGATAATTGCCAGCTGGCACAGTGTCAGCTGGGTGACTTAGGAGAGACTCGAAGGGCGGTAGATAATTGCCAGCTGGCACAGTGTCAGCTGGGTGACTTAGGAGAGACTCGAAGGGCGGTAGATGATGGCACAATAAGCCAGCTGGCACAGTGTCAGCTGGTGCAACAAGTGTGACAAAGACTTAGGGGCAGCTGGTTCGAGAGTGAAAGTGCTTTTTCTCTTGCATATCGTTTCAAGACAGAAGTTATGGTCAGTCTTTACAGTGTTACACTTTCGCCAGTTATTCTGATGTGACTCATTGACTTGCTTTAAAAACATGACCGGCATCTGGTGTGTGGTCACATGTAAATATATCTTTTCCGCTGCTGGTCACTGGATACACGTGATTTTTTGGCAGTGGATCGTAATCTAAGCGGAAAATATTCAGTACCAAGTATTTCCATCATTATTTTTTATACCTACACGGGTTACAAACAGTATGAAACCATATAGACAATCTAACTTAAATTTGACTTCTAACTAATTTAGTGAGGGTGGACTTCGGGCAGGTGATCTTTATGCAATGTGTCCCGATCGCTCATAATCGTATCAATAAAAATAATAATAATAATAATGATAATTACGTACAACATAACAACAATGAATGTGAAAACAAAAATACATAATATTAATAATGAAAATAATAATGAAAGTGAAAGTAATAATATTAATACTAATAATAATAACAAAAACAAGACGACAATTGCATTAACACGTACGATCTAATTCACATTATTGTAGAGTTGCTCAAATTAATGTCAAAACAAAGGGATGCCCAAACTTGGGATGCCTATGTTGTAAAAGCTGTTTACTTTAAAATTTAGATTTGAGGTGTAGCAGTTCTAAATAAAACTACAGTTACACAATAACCGTAGTTGAGTTTTAACTTAGACGCTCATCGTAATAGAAGCCAAACGCTTTTTAGATATATGAAACAAATATAGACCAGCCATTCATATTGAGAAACACATAAGAGATTCAAGGTAGTGGCTACTTAGAGTTTCACTGAACTGCGAGACAGAAGGTGACGATCAGCTGCATTTCAGCTCAAGCTGATCGGTTAACTGAGAGCGTGTCTGTGTGAGTTCTGAGGCGCGCCTGGCAGTGCTAAGTACGGGACTTACCATCATCTGCTCACTAAACTCAATGAAACTGAAGAACACTGAGGTGAGCGAGCAGAAATGACTGGAGCATTATGTGGTTTATCATATTGCTGATCTTGTTTGCATAATTTGCTAAGCAAGCTCGAGCTTCGCTGGGCGGAAATTTTAAGGAAATTCGTAGCTTCCACGTTGCTCTTTAAGTAAAACGAGTTTCTGGGTCAAGACAGCCAGAAACTCATGTTTAGTTTGTGCGTTACATTTGCATGTTCATTTAATTACATGAAAAACACCATAAGCCGACCAAGCGTCTAACTGCACATAGAGAGGAACGTAAGGCGTTAAATTGTAAGAATTAATAAGGATGTAGCACGGCATCATTACCAGTTTCATTAAAAATGCTCTAGTTGAAACACTTTAGGTGGGAAAATTGTCATATACGTTGAAAAATTCAACATGAAATTTATTAGCTACGCAAGTCAATGAAGTTTATATACTAGTAAATTCTTCACAGGAAGTTTTAAAAATTTTACCGTTTCCTTCAATTTGGAATCCTTCGAGCGTTCAACTTCAAATCCCACAGGACTCTTCATTAGGAAATCCATGAATTCGTAATTTTGTTCCTTGGGATGCGGCAGAAACGATGAGATTACGAAGGCGTTAAGATGATCTACCAGGTAAATCTGGTAGGGTTGAAAGTGTTAGGGAGATCTACCAGGTTACCTGGTACGGTTGAAAGTGTTAGGGAGATCTACCAGGTTACCTGGTAGGGTTGAAAGTGTTAGGGAGATCTACCAGGTTACCTGGTAGGGTTGAAAGTGTTAGGGAGATCTACCAGGTTACCTGGTAGGGTTGAAAGTGTTAGGGAGATCTACCAGGTTACTTGGTAGGGTCGAAAGTGTTAGGGGTGATCTACCAGGTTACCTGGTACGGTCGAAAGTGTTAGGGTGATATACTAGGTAATCCACTAGGGTTGACAGTGTTAGGGTGATATACCAGGTAACCTGTAAGGGTTGGCAAGCGTAAAGGTGATCTACCAGGCAGAAGCGTTCGGGTTGAGCCCCACCTTGTTACAATTTACTTAGTTTACCTTACAATGAAAACAAATTCTTAACCATCGTCATAAAATAGTTTTAGTTGCACCCATTACTAGAAGAATATGTAAATATAGAGCATATACCTGACGCTTAGTTAAAAAAGGGCTAAATTATACTGGAATATTAAAAAAATATCAAATAATGCTGTTGTATAAATAACGGACATGCAGTGTAGGTATCTAGATTGTGAAAAAATTACTAATACGATCATATGAACAGTTTTGATAGTCGTTTTATTGAATAAACGAAATTCACTTTCATCGTTAGTAGAGACGTACAAATGTCCGAGCTGCAGACTTTCATTATATTTTTAATACCACGAAGTTATTGATTGACTTTTTATATCTACATTTATTGAACACTATTCTGACAGTCAAGTTAATGCTGCCTAAATTTAAAATAGTAAGTTTTCTTTTCCTAAAAAGCGGGAATGAAAAATCTAACACTTCTCAAAACAAAAACGCTCACCTGGTTGATATCCTATTTGGATTTCCGGATCGATGAACTTAAAATTCCAGTGAGTAAAAGTTGCAAAAATAAATATGACAATTTAATTTGTTAATTATTTCCCAGCTCGTAACTTCAAACCTTTTTCTAAAGGACGCATGACAAAAGGTTGGATTCTAGAATTTGAAGTTTGTGTCGTATTTCACCAGCAAACTAGTGTAACGCACTGCACATTTAATTTTCATGCTTTAATTTTCATAGTTTTGCCATAAGTATCTTAAGAACACGCGAGTTGCTACAGCAGTGCACTTCTCTGCTTCATTTAGTGAGTCTCCCTGGAACATCGTTAATGTGCAGAGCGCAAGCTTAATTTTTGTACATTATTTGTTATAAAAAGCTGGCCATCAAGAGGCTGGCCATCAAGAGGCTGGCCATCAAGAGGCTGGTCATCAAGAGGCTGGCCATCAAGAGGCTGGCCATCAAGAGGCTGGCCATCAAGAGGCTGGCCATCAAGAGGCTGGCCATCAAGAGGCTGGCCATCAAGAGGCTGGTCATCAAGAGGCTGGCCATCAAGAGGCTGGCCATCAAGAATCTAGTCATCAAGAATCTAGTCATCAAGAATCTAGTCAGCAAGAACTTAGCCATCAAGTACATAGCCATCGAGGCAGTCTGTATTTCTATTGAAGAAAAATGTTAAAAGAGCCGATTTTTTTAATGTTGCTCTTCGCATTGCAGTCCCGCCTTCGAAAGGAATGAAGGTTAAGTACATTTATTACTTGAAACTTCCAGAAAAAAAGGAATCTTGCTGTGATTGATTAAAAGAATAGCTTTCACTAAATTATTCATCATGCTTTGAAAAGTAAATATTATACAATCGCCAGGTCACGTAAACAGCATGTTGTCTTCATGTTCTCCGCATGTTGTCCGCATGTTGTTGTTGGAAGTAGTCTCCTCCGTTGACCGTCGTTAGAAGAGAAAACAGAAGTGTCCAGAAACGGAAAGGGAGGAAAAGAGTGGTCGGTATTTATACTGGAAATAAAATATCATTCTGGAAAGAGAATTGCCATCTATTTTTTCGGGACCGAAGCGAAAGGTGGCGAAACATTCAACGACAGCACTATCAACATTACTTATCCCTATTGATCAAAAAGAGTTTGGCACTGCAAAAAATGTATTTACTCGTTTCAAACTTCTCACAGCGAAATTGAAGCAATGAGTTACAGTTAAACACGGAGGAGTCCCTGAAACCAGACAGAGCATCGGAAAGCAATAACGCACCTAACCCGGAGGCCGTGGTTTCCAGATTGCAGCACGGGTCCTGCCTAGAGCTCGGCTGTATGCAGCGGATATGAAGCCTGTCGGAATGCTAATATTACGCAGATGTGCCCGCTCTGATGCAACCCCCGTTAGTGAGCACCCACACAGTAGATATTTAATAAACTACATACAACTAAATTATCATATCAATGTATGCCTCGTAAGGACTTCGACCTCAATGTGAGCTTGTGGCAAGCGAACTCGGGTGCGTATACGAAATGACACAAAATTTCACTCAGATTATTTTAAACCCTCTGCTACTTCCAAATATCTACCTGCTGTTATATCCTGTTACTCCTACTTTCTAGTTCAATAGAAGAAAAGACCAAACGCCAAGCTATTTCTTGACCATACTTACTGTGATATTGAAGCGCAAAAGAGAGAGAGAGAGAGAGAGAGAGAGTTCATAATGAATACAACTATATCTTGCGCTGAAATAGCCTCCCAACATTTCCCAGTCTACGGAATGTTAACAGTCTCTCTCTTTTTCATCATTTTGGAATATATAACCATTGATACTATACAGTTATTCCTTAGCCATCGTGAGAAACAGCCATCACACCTATAAATGTTTCTGCAACAAAAATTTGTTGGCTAAAAATATTGTGGTTGTGCTACCGGTTACCTGTATTAATTATTACTACAAACGTCTTTGAACGTATAACGACTTTCCCCTTGCTCTAACTAGCCGGAAAGGTGGGCGAAACATGAAGGCAATACGGCACGCAAAGAAAGTTTTTCACTGCATGTAATTTTCCGACACATCTAATTGGCCTCAAACACGGAGTCCAGACATAGCTGCATGTGGTTCTCAGTTTCAAATTCCAGTGCGAAGAGCTATCAAAATATCTTTTCGTTTCTTGTGATCCTGAGATTACCTGCGAGGGTATTACGGAACGGGGGAAAAAGACCTGCTTATTTCAGTGAACTCTCCCGTTAGTTAGAGCCCTGACGTGCGTAATGCGACTTTATGGGTTCACGAGCCAGTCGTCCATGTCGTGAGAATGCGAGGCGACTTCCTTTTAGAGCTGTTCCGTGTGCTTCATACTCACGGCACCAATGCTCTTATTCGGCCGACCTTCTTAACGTGTGCGCCGAGTCCAAAATATTCTATGAACCTATTCGCACCAAAATAAAATCAATACGAAAAAAAATGTATCGATGAATTTGTTAAAATTTAAGGTAGGAATATATGCAAAAACTAACATTCGTTGGAAAATATGAATTTACTCGAAAGTTTTACTTTGATTAAAATAAAGAACTGCATAACCAATGCACTTTTCATTTTCAATCAGATGTGGTACTTCGAGTGCAGTACATTTAAATTTACTTGTTAATTATGACTTCTGATTGTACAAACTGTTGTAGATAAATACTCTTGAAACCAATAAATATTTGTTTTATTCAAATTCTTTGACTTAGCTCTCGCCCACTTATCTTATACAAAGTTAACTCATTCAAGTCTGGTAGTATACATTTTATACTTATGAAGAGATCATCTTTAATGCTTGATGATACAGAAAGCAAACCACTTCTTAAAATTGAATTCCTGCGATGCTCAGTAGCTCAAAATTTGTTCCACCATCATAAATGTAAGGGAATTTCCCTATGAATCTATAATTTCTTGAGCATGTTACACATTTTTTCCATCAAAAGTATGGGCCTGAAAGGATTAATGTGAGCATACTGTAACGGACACTCACTTGACGCATACTGTTACGGACACTCACTTGACGAGTATTGTTACGGACACTCACTTGACACACACTGTTACGGACACTCACTTGACGAGTATTGTTACGGACGCTCATTTGATGCATACTGTTACGGACACTCACTTGACGTGTATTGTTACGAACACTCACTTGACGCATACTGTTACGGACACTCACTTGACGCATACTGTTACGGACACTCACTTGACGAGTATTGTTACGGACGCTCATTTGATGCATACTGTTACGGACACTCACTTGACGTGTATTGTTACGAACACTCACTTGACGCATACTGTTACGGACACTCACTTGACGCAAACTGTTACGGACACTCACTTGACGAGTATTGTTACGGACGCTCACTTGACGCATATTGTTACGGACACTCACATGACGCACACAGTTTGGGCATTTGTTTGATGCACATAATTCCGAATATCCATTTAACATATACTGTTCAATGTCTGTTAAACCTAATGCTCAGCAGTCACCCTACCAAACGGAAGAAAGAATGTATAAAAATAATTCTATTCCCGTCAGAGAATTCCTGCGCGTTCGTTAAGGTGTCCTGCAATGTTTCATTGTTCTCTGTACTGTGAAGATTTATATCACCGAAATCCCCACGTTTTGCCTCTAATGAGAGTTTTTGCACTGCTTGTCAACCGGTAATTAAATATAATTGGTGTGATGCAAGCAAGAGTTAAAAAAGGTTCACTTAACTGAACGTTTCCATTCAGCTTCGTGATATTTGATGTAATATTAACGCAATATTATACGGAAAGATTATGTGGTATTGCAACATTTTGAGTAAGTCAAGCACTAAGAGCTGTTCAGTTCTGCTCATCGGTCTCGTTAGAAATTAACGAGCTTCAACTCCTGCTAATTTCGTAAAATCACTGAAATTACTTCCACTGCCTCATAAAGTTCTTGCTGCAAATACACCCCTTCAAAGTGTTTATTTTTGAAAAAGGTGATTCTACAATTTTTTTATAATTCACTCCCACTGGTTTTCCAGCGTCTTCAGACGTTACGTGAAGTAGCTATGTGAACTAAAGACAGGAATGATTTTGATCAGACCATAGCAGTCTCCTCAAGCGCTTCATCTTCAAATAATCTTACAGCGTACGGGAATTCATCAATTTACAATTCTATCCGTACTTTTGAGACAATACGCATCTCTAGCAGACATCATTGACAGATAATTAAAACAAATTCATATATATATATATATATATATATATATATATATATATATATATATATATATATATATATATATATATATATATATATATATTCATTTAATTGGAAAGAAAGGTCAACAAAAAATAGGTAACTTATTTTATTGCTCTGTAGAGATGCTCTGCAACACTTGTGAAAAGTGCGACATGCAAGAAAAATAATTTGCAGAACAGAGAGCAAAAAACATGTTGGCTTAACTAATTTATTTACGTTCTTAATTATGCACAATTAATTACGAAATTGACATAACACACGTATATAAAACCAACACCAGCCTCATATAATGTAGGAAAAGATATTAGAACAAATCTTGCAAAATATGCCTCAGATAAAAATAAATCGGGCGATCAGAAATTGAGTAGATTCAAAGCAGTAACTATGCGTTATCCAAAAAAGGGCACCAGCCCCAGTTTTATCACTAACGGTCTAACACCTTCAGCATTCACCATTACTAAATATATAAGCGTAATCAATTCAACGATAAAAACGCACAGCAGTAATCAAACCACAATTGTTATCCAATACAAAAACTGTTATTATTCACTACCTGCGTATGATCCAATTAAGGAGATTTAAAGAAAGGGTGAGCGCTCATGCGAAGTCTTTTCGCTTTATCCTCTTGTTCGGAATTATTGAAGCAAATCTCGAGGAATAAATGTGAAGCGGCCACAGAATTCAATGCTATTTCTATATGGCGTGAATCAGCATTACATGCATGTCCATGCACATTGTAAAGCTGACAATTTTCAGTAGCACGTTTTTTGCTGCAAAAAGCATAAACGCACGATTTTTTCTTTTCTCAGTCACACTGTGGAGGAAATCGAGGGTAGCATTCTTTCAAAAAATTACCTTAACACATACACGTTTGTTCTACACACGCAACAGTAGAATTGCACAACAGTCATACCTACAGGTTAGTCTTGTCGAGAAGATCCGGTGGGAGAATTGCATTGTAGGGATGAACAGCTGTTTTTGGTTTACCTTTGCTACAACATGCTACTGCTTTCCATTCTGTCCTGGAATGTTTCATACAATTGAACACGTTACTCTGAGGCGGAATCGAAAACTTTCAAGTGCTTCATACCAAACATAAACTGAAACATAGTAAGTTCATTTGTATTATGAAAAGTGTTTAGAATATCATTCATTTTTAAAAATTACTCAACAATGAATCCTCTCATTTGAGAAACAGACCCTGAGATACTTTAAATATCTCTCCAGTAGCATCCTTCAGACGTTCGTAGTACTGCGTAAATTACATAGTAAATTACATAGTAAATTACACGGTCATTAATGAATTAAATGAAGCAAACACAGCAAAAATTTTCTTACCACTTATAAAAAAATGAAAGTTGGCCTCCAGCTGATTACACTAAGAGAGACGCCTCTCCTGCACGCGCACGTAGTTTGCGTGCTCGTAATTCTACGAAGTGTTTCGCAACTGAGAATTATCCAGCAACAAACTACACACCTTCAACTTCAGAGACAATTATTAATCTTCTGTGCCCATAGTAGATGTTCTCGTACAGTTGATAACCTCCTCTTGAACTTTGGAACTCCTCCATTGTTCTATGCAACGCTCGAATTAAATCCGGAAATAAAAATCAATCACAGACACTCTGGAGAGAAAGAAGGACGACCTTCGGAGATCTCATTGTGGGATTCACGAGGACGATCTTCTAATTATTTGAATGATCAAGGCTTCCCTTCCCACACTAGGCTAGGTAATTTGTTAAACCGAGTTCTACCAGACAGATATCGAATATATCTTTCGAGTAATCTTAATTCATGAAATTAGAAAACAGCGTTTATCTTCATAGAAACCAGTGTGTACCATCAAGAAAACAGTGTGTATCTTCAAGAGAAAAGAATTCAACTACAAGGCTCTATAATTTAAAATTTTAATTGGTAGCGATTCTTATAAAATCGTTATGAAATTACACAACTTACACGTTTCTGACAAATATTTCAATAGTTTTAAATCAGTTGAGATTATTTTCTCAAGTTTACTATAATGAAATAAAAAACAAACCAGCCTCAGTATATCTCTTAACCAATCATCCCATAAAATGTTGATTGTATTTATGTTGAGATAGACTTTTACACAGGTAAATGATTCATATATTTTACTTGTATCATACTTTTATAAAGGACTCTTTCACGTCCTCGTTCATAGTGCAAAATTCCTCCACTGCGTCTCATAAAAACTAATTTAAGTTTATGAAGTCGACTTAGAAGACTTTGAAAGCCGTCGCTACCACATGTTTCTGTCGGAGTTCAATCAGAACGGGACTCTTCGAACGGATCGACTCAAAAATTACGACAGCATAAAGTAATATTGCGCTTCTGGGGCCACGCAGATCTTATTGCTCAGAGCTGCGATATTCTTTCGTGCAGTATTGCCCTTGAGACCACACGAGGGAAGCTCAAGATGTTTTGGTTCATTCGTTACAATTTGATTCTACGTCACATAAATATCCTCCTCTAAATGATACTCGATTTATCAGTTTAATGGTTACCAGTTTCAATATAATGGTAATAAGAGGCTGCTATCGAAAATAGAGATCCAGCAGTGCTAAAATTTATAAAATGCTTTTGTTAGGGCAGAAAGATCAGTCGGAAAAATAAAAAAGGAAATATTTTATAGGAACAAAATTTTTAAATAGTGGTAACAATACTCAACTTGAGACTTGGTCTGAGTTATGATACGCTGACATATCTGAGAACTCGATTATGGTATGGCCTTCTTCGGCATATATTGTAAAAATATTGCCACCTTTTTCTTTTGGAAATACATTCGCTGCGGAGATCAAGTTACTCGATCTGTTGCACACAAACTATTCGTTTGATAAGATGAGCCCGAAATTGATGCAGTGAAACAAAAGGCTTTACTTTCAACGACCTCATAATAATGTGAAAAGATATGGGAAGGAATTTCACGACTGCGATGTGATCAGCGAAGCGTGAGCTGTAAATGCTTCTCTTCAGTGATAGCGGTGCTATAACGGAGCAGGCTATGACGTAGAGGAGCATGAACACTAAGGACTGAACGGGACTGTAATTCGAATTGCTACTTAGAGAGACCAGCTCGCCTTGGTATCGAGTTGCATTGTCGGTATGAACTGTGAGATTTGAGCGACTTGATATTTAGTTGCTGCTCATTAGCCAAGTTGTTCATTTCAAAAATATGGGCTGGTTTGTGCTAATGGGAGCTGCACACCGATAATTTGCTCAGGAACTTGATGTTTTCACTGCTGTCCGGTGGCTTAAATGTTTATTTCGAATATTAGGCCTCGTCTCTATTAATAAGAACTGAAAATGGATAAGTTGCTTACAAATTTTTGTACAATAAATACGGTAAATGATGATAAGACAAGATAGGGTTATATTACTTGTTTAATTTGTCACATGGTGGTAAATTCAAAATTAATAAAAGGAGTACCTATGCCAACATTTTATGCGCTATCGGAACCCAAATAACAAAATGAAGTACCTCAACTGCTACCATTCCGCATTGGAAATTTTGGCAGTACTATAGACACAGAAAAATAACGAATTAAAGAGCACCTGCTTATAGCTAAACAAATGCTTTAAAGAACAAAACACTGACCCAGAGTGTTTGCATAAAGGTCCATTAATATGTCAATAATCTATTATTTAAAATTGACAGTAAGCTAACTATTCCTGCTTACAAAAATAATTCCTGAACATACAGAACGTTTTATTTACAGTCTCGACAGAAATGCTCGGCCCGGAGAGTAGCACTGCCATCGAACATGTCACTCGAACTCTGACAAGAGATTTCCATTAGGCAAAACGCCTCTTGTCTCCAAGTTTCGAAAAAAATCATCTCGACGAAAAAATGTTACGATGCATCAAACATTTCGAAGGTTCGATAGAACGATGTTGAATTGAAACGAAAAAAGATTTACAAAATTCCAGAATGTGGACACTGTAAAGTATTCAGCCATGCATCATTCATATGACATGTAAATAATTTTGCACTGTACTCTAGCAGAAATATTTTTTGAGTCATAGAGTATAGGTAAGTATTTTCCAATTCAATGAAATTAAGAAGCCACCAACTTTGACAAAACTTTTGCACTGATGTGCTTTCGTTTAAAGCATTACATTTTTTTATTCAAATGTTTTTAGAAGAGATTGTATTCAGATCGCCCTCGGGTCATTAGAGGCTTATTGTCTCGTCTTAAAAACGCTTTAAGTTAAACACGACTAAAATAAACGATTTTTAGGATCAAATTTGGGTAAACTTTATACATAAAAAAAATGCATTGGTAAATAATACAAAGTAGCACAATTTGACCCTGTCAACTTAAGTCTTCAGTGAGGAAAACTATAATTTCCCTCTACTAGTCACGTTCTTGCCTTCAATTTCAACATCAGGACCATAATATATTTTGCATATTTTTGGCAACGATATTTTTATTTAACACAGTAATATATATGTCATCCTTGCATAAATCCTGCTTTCCCATTTAAAAAAACAATTAAAAACGACAAACTACGCTAATAATTCTGATGAAGCGCAAACTCAAATCAACTCAAAATCATCAAAGCTCTACACAAACTACACTGCCACTCTGAAACGTTTGCCATTAGAAAAGTTCAATTTTTACATCGGTTCTACTGCTTATTTTATATTGGCAATTACATTAACCGTCGGTGGAGGGGACTGGTGCGTTTTTTCTTGTTTTTTTAATGATGTTCTCGGTCTATGTTCAGGTTTTATTACGATACATGCAATGACAGTCAAATTCATTTGAAAATAATGATTGTGAAACAATGAAAATTACAACAATAATCAACATAATTATCTTATTTTTAATGTTTACGTAAGAGTAGATGCAAAGCAATGTTGTCGGTTGATGTTGAATATATAATCCGAAAAAGATTGCCCATGATTAATGACATAAATTTTTTCGTGAAGATAATTTTCTCAAAATGAAATACGTTTATCCCACTCTTACTCAACACAAAACTAATTGAAAATCTCCAACTTACAGAACACCATAATTTAATTTTATATGAATTCGTAACATCTTTGTCATAACTAGCTGAAAAAGAAAAATGGTTCGCTTTTACCATATTGTATTCTATTTTATTGATACTCAAACGCCTCGAGAAACATGACGCCTTTTTTTTAGGTGAGAACACAAATCTGCTACCATTACTCAGCGACCAAAAATTTATTTTGAGTCAAAGGATAGCGAGAAACATTTTTTCATACATTTGTAGCATTTGTATTATATTTTGATACTTTTATGTCTCTGTTGAGATGAGGCGTTTTTGGCACTTTTAATTTGACACACATAATATTATAAAACTTTTTCAGGTGTTCGCACATTCGCTGGCTTATTCGCGGATAAGTAATCAAGACACTAAATAAAGTTTTTCAGTCGCTTTCAGAATGAAAGCCTTTTTAGCGATGATCGGTGACATTCTTTTTCGCTCACAAATTATTTCAAAACAAGTGTGCGCAAGCTTAATGTAAACTAGACTAGAACTATTACTTCTATGAAAATATTGACGAAAAGAGAACTTTGGCTGATGCTCTTTTCCGTTTCGAAAACTGGCTTCACAGAAATTGCTGGCCCAGCGTTTGCATGTACGCAAGAAGTAAAATTCTAACGGTCTTATCTCCACCATCTTTTGCTAGGGATTGTGAACAATAGCTTTGGTTTTATATGACAGTCACATCCAAACTGTCTATGTTTTCGTGCATGGAGGATAAAAACATGCAACACAATCATGACATAAAACACTCCATGCAAGGAACTGAGCGCTTCGTTGTTTTCTCTCGAGTGGCCTGCTAAATCACCGTTACAGCTGAGTGTTTGTGCTGATCAGCCTGTAACATCTCCGTTACAGTTGCACACTGATGCTTCTCAGCCTGTTACATCGTAGTTACAGCTGCGCACAGCTGCTGATCAATTGCTTATTACATCAGTCACATATAAGAACGAACGCTTCCACCTCGTCCATCTGTCATGAAATGGAAGGCACCACCTCGTCGTGGAGTAGATAATTTGTAGTGAAGATTAAATGAATGGCGACGGATCTCAATTAAGGATCTCAAATGCTGCCGGCAAGGGAAAAAATCATGCAAAATAGTGATGTGTGATAAATTCTACACGTTTAACAGTAGCTCTGTACTCAGAATGAAGTGCATCTAACGGAGAAATTGCAGTGAATCATGGGAATGATAGAATTTGAAGTTTTCGAAAACATTTCGCAAAAAATTGTTATATTTTAAGAGAAGCATTATACACGTTGAGCGTCGATTGTTATTGATTTTCTCTTTTACAATTTTTGTGCATTCAACCGAACAATGTCAAGGAAAGCTTTTGATAAAGCACATCCTCGTTATCATTTCAAAATGTGAAGGTTTGATACCTGCTCACAAGACAACATGCTCTACAAAGCATACTTTTTATGCGTTGTTCATTCCAGCAAAATTGAATGCAGCCTATGGTAGGCTATGTATTACAGGCACAGTTTTTTTCATATCGTAGTTGAACTAAAGAATTCTCGTGCCACTTGACACCTGGCACAGTGTCGTGAGGTCAAGCGTGCTCAGTGCGAGGTCACCTACTGTAACTCAGTGTTTAACCTCCTGTAGTTCATGAGGCCCAACGCTTGACCTCATGTAGTTCATGATTTGGTGGACTTCATTTCATGTAGTTTACAACATTTATTATACTTTCATGACAATACCTCAAAATTTATTTGTTTGTTATGCAGGGACCAGGTAAACTGACTGACTGACATGACTTAAACTGACTGGTTTCTCAAACTTTCCGGTTATTGCAACGTCTTCCAACATGTCTCTCCTTCACGACACAAGATGGGCAGAAACAGGCACTTGAAGAAAAATCACTAACTTAAGGCCTTATGATTAAGAATTGGAAACCCATGGCATATTTCATAAATATCTGAATGGAATACAGTTTCAATGTTTCTTTCTTTCTTTTTTGAAGAGTGAAGACATCACTCCCAGCAAAGATGAATTTTTCAGTTGCAGAAGTAAAGGCACCTAAGTTTTTTCAGTTTAAATCCTGTCATTACTGGAAATACTCCACCGACCTTGTTTTACCATCAGCTCTCATGAAGATATCGCCCAATATGTATAAAAAATCTAACTCTGCATTTGAGTGTTCAATTGATAAGCCGCACCTCTACCTGCGTCACCAGGATGAAATTTTAAAACAGTACTATTATATGAGTCATGAGCTCTTGAATAATTGTATTCAGTATTTACACATAAAAGTTAAGACAAACTTAAAGATCCTCCTCGTCAACATTGAAAACTATTGTCCTCCTGAAATTGTATCCTCCTTGAAGCATTAGCTTTCACCCCTAGTACTTGTAGAGCAGCCACAAAATATTCTTTATTGCACCAAGAGTTAGGTGAAAACCACCGGCCCGTTCAGAGAAAGACCAAGCGAGGACAGAGAAGATCTCCTTTTCCGGGAAAGGTTCGAGCGCAAATTTGCACGTCCACGCAGCCCACACGATGTGCTGGGAAAGCGACGCGTGTGAACGAGGTCATCCAGGCGGTTGAGTTCGGGGCCACCGCTGAATGGCTGACCAGATGTGGTGGTCCCGCTGTAACACGGTGGGCAAGACCAAACACATTGTGCGTGTTAACTGGTGACG
This sequence comes from Trinorchestia longiramus, assembly GCA_006783055.1. Classification (NCBI taxonomy): domain Eukaryota; kingdom Metazoa; phylum Arthropoda; class Malacostraca; order Amphipoda; family Talitridae; genus Trinorchestia; species Trinorchestia longiramus. The sequence goes on from VCRD01001336.1 coordinate 121,342, forward strand.
AACATTCACAAATTATTGCTAGTCTGCAAAGATCGACGTAATCTGCACTTCAAATTAACCCTTTACTGCCCAAATCATTTTCTGGGTGACCCGTAATTTTATCAGACACATAACCTCCATATGGTTCCCTAAGGCCATATTAAGTGTTAAAATGACAAATTTGTATCAAACTAAGTGTACTGAATTCGGCCCGCTGGGTAGTAATGGGTTAAGACGATGTTTGGATGTTTGCAGGTGCTAAGACGTGTGTTTGAGCGTCTCTTACTGAAGCATACACAGTAAAGTAGAAGCGCAAAACGTAGGGCAGGAAAATAAATGCGAGGCTTTTGTTATAATTTTCATCTGTTGAATGAAATTTTACATTACTGCAGCTTACGTACAGATTGTTTCAGAATTCTTTGAATAAACTTTAACTTAAGGTTTCTGCAAGTTAGATAAGCATAATTTAATCTACGGAGGGATATCTAAAAAGGTTTAGTTTAGTAACAGACTTGAAATATTAGAGTACGACTTAATTCAACTGTTCACCTTTGCTTCTAAAAACATCTTTTGTTGTCCCTTTGCATCATAAATGTTTTGTTTATAAGTTATTAAGACTTATAAGTGAGAGAGTGTCGTTGGGTAAATGAAAAATGGAAAATGAAAATGCGAGTTAATCCTGTGAGTATGAATAATATTTTTCCAGTGGTATTTTAATCGACAAGTTAATACTTTTACTTCAATTCGTTTACAGTGCAAGATTGAGTCTGATGAAAAAATTCACGGAGAATACTTTATTTTTAAAGCATTCAACATGGCAAAAATATCTTCATTGCAACGCTAAATATTTTAGACCAACTTGTGTGAGTTTGTCGTGGCATTTCCACAGATTTTACCCGTTTGGATTAACAGAACTTGTGTTGCTCTCAAGTTTCTCAGAAAATGCTTTTAGCAAAATGTTATTCCTAGCTAACTAATGGGTTTCACTTATTTCACAGCACACTTTTTAACAAAAGAACATGAGGAGCATCTTCCCTGTTTGGAAGCTCAAAATGTGCTATTTTATTAAACCTATGATGTCTACAGAAAATATATTAATACGGTGCATGAAGTAGCTGTAAAAAATAATGAAATTAAATTTTTCTTCGTCAGTTCTAGGATTTAATGAAAATTTCATGGGTGTTCGACATCCGAGGGAAAAATATTGCCTATGAATTATTTACTCATACGTCTAAATCCTCATACCGGTACTCCCGCATTTATGAAGAGTACAGGTTGAGAATAACACCACATGTACAAGGAAACTTTAACGTCAACATAAAATATAGTCGAATAAATGAGGAGCTTCATTTTTATTGAGTAAGAAAAAAATCCAAAAATCCTGCGGAGTGAATATAGTTAAAAGTTCAAGTGACGTTCCAGTATGAGTAACGTATAACCTGAGATTCATGATTGACTCATGATGTAATTTAATATATTCTTCGGAATAACTTTTCGAATACTATTTTCAGGACTCAAAAGAAACTAAATTCATAGCCAAAAACAATTCAAACAGGAAAACGAGTTGTAATTTAACGCTGGAACTGCTGGGGTATAATAAATAACTTTCGTGCACGCATCACTATCGATTTTTGAAAACATTCAGAGTTATATCTCAATTATTGGAAAAACTTTGCCCCAATGTTGTTGTGGTAGTCTCGCGGCATACTTGTATTGCATGAAAGTATGCCAACCAAAGATGATAAGCTAGCAATCGATACGATTCTAGAAATAGGAACAGAAAGAGTCGTTTCAATAAAACGAGGCAATTAGAGGTTCTGATTCTCTACAATAAAAGTATTAGTTAAGTAACTGCACAAAAATATAGAACGAAGTTGATGGGAACACCAAAATAATAAAAAAGACATGCTACTCGTATTTCGAGCTGAGTTGTTTTAAGACGAAAAAAACTGGAAATGATCTTTTTTGTTGATTATCAGCTCGTTATGGGACATTTTCCAGGCAGTAAAAAAGAAAATGATGAAAATATCCACTAACAACATTCAAGAAAATTGAATTGTGCACAGTCATTTCTCATAAAATGCAGAGTTTGATTTTATTTTAAATTACGAACAAATAACAGAAACACCTTCATAATTCCTATCGTAGATTCCGGAAGTCTACGATAACATATGTATAGGCAAAATAGAAAAAGAGGATTTTATATCATACATCTACGACAGAAATGAGGCAGTGAGGAACAAGTATACAAAATTAGTTCATTCTTTGATCACACAACTGTGAATTTCTTAATAAAATACTCAAGCATTTGAAAAGGTTCTGAAATGTTTATCAATTTCTCTCCCAAGTAATTTTGTAAGCTATGGTTCGCATAACTCGTAGCCAGCGGGACCAAATAGTATGAAGAGCAGAACGTTTCAAAAACTAAATCTATTGAGCTAAGAAATACTTTTTAAAACTTTACTGACCCCAAAGGGTAAATTTTTGGTGTGTTCATACGACGCGAACTCGTAAAATATATTCAAGAAAGAGAGAAAGAGAGTGATGGCATACTTGAGTTGCTCATTAGGACAAATAAATGCTTCACCACTTAGATTTAATCTCGAAAAAGGAGTGTCTAAATGAAGCTCTGACAGAGAAGCATTGTTTAGCATGGGAAACAAAGCGTTTGCCAAGAAAGCACTCAAAATAGCTTTGTCATGAATTTCGTAAACGAAGAAACACCAAAAAATTCGCTATTTCTATGCAATGGAAGAACAATGAACAGGAAAAGAAATTCCATCAATGTCACATTTACTTCACAAAACAGCTGTCAGTGTGGAATACTTTTCAAAAGTTTAAGAATTTCTATACAATGGACGAATTTGTCAGTAAATATTCATTTTGTCTTTATTTAGATCGCACGGTCTGAACATATGTTCGATAGTTGTTACCGGTTTATTTCGTAGCTTAGTCAATAATACAAAGATAACAAATATTTAATTAATGTTACATTTATCTTTAGCACTGAGCTATCAAATACTATAATGGATACGTGCTTTTCTACTTTTCTCAAAAATTAATTAGTGGCAGAAGTACATCTTCGAATACGCACAACTTTCCAAACATCTTACTATGATTGTTTCCAAAAAACATCGTTGACCTAAATTTCAAACTCTGATTAGATTAATATATTTTACAGTTACAGGTTAGGAGTATGATTTCGTTTAAAACATTGTAATACATTTCTTCCTAATCGTACAAAAAATGCTCCATGATAAGGATGATTGTACGTAGGGAAAGTTGTGCTATGAATATCAACTTAGTCAAATATGTAGACAAAAATAAGTTGTGTTACGAATATTTATTCAGTCAAGTCTATGGAAAAATGAAGTGATGCTATGAATATCTACTCACTCAAGTTCATAGATAAGGTAAGTTGTCGGGCTATGAATATATATTTAGTCAAGTTAATAGAAAAAATAATTTGTAGTGCGAGAAATTCATACTTGTCAAGTTAATGAACAAAAATAGTTGTGATGCTCAGTCAAATTCATGAACAAAATATTTAAAGCAATCGAGTTTAAACATTTCTTCATAGCTACATGCGTTTTGCTGACAGCTCGCAAGACTTTAATCATTTCGATGAGTAATTAGCATCAATAATCTAAAGAAAAACATTCAATTGACCCGCCACAATTTCTCATATTTTCCAGCATATACTGTACACTTATTTTAGGAGTTAGCAGGCATAACTGATAAATTTCTATACTTACAAACGTGGGAACTAAACAATTACTGTGTGATTTGTGTAGGCTAGAAGCATTTCTAACTGCGATATAAATAATGAACGAAGTAAACAAAAGAAAACCAATGATATTGTTACTGTGGGCCAAGTGTAAAATACATTTCTTCAAAACTGCTAGATCGAATAAGTAAAAAAATCACACAAGGAGACGAGTACTAGCTACAAAATTAAACCTGTGGCGGATTCCTTCAATGAGCTTCAATGATTTCCAAAAGCGAGGTTTGGATACTGCATACACAGGTTGTTTCCATAGTTTAAGGTGTTAGCTGCACGCGTCTGAGACAACCTTTGTGAATTTTAGGCATACTTGCGGACGACAAGCAGCTGCAGAAAAATCAGACGCTGTAACCCAAAGAAAGGAGCTTAGGTTTCAGGTAGAATCTTAGCAGATTCGGATAGCCAATCCAATACCATGGTCTCTATCACTGAACACGCAAATGATTTTAGCGTTATCATAATATTCGTATCCAATTTCTGGCTAACTATATCGTTAGAGTAAACCTTTTATTATTTTACGCTCTTATTGCACTTTGCAGGAGTTTCATTATTAATTTGAGACCCACGTTACCATTCCTTCATGACCCACACAACCAGGAGGCGCTCATTAAGACCCGCCATGGCCTCACTCCGCCAGTTTCCATTGCAATGACAAACATTATGAGTTTTTTGGGGGGAACTTTAGGAGGTTTTTGTGTGGCTGCGAAGGCAGCCTCGACTCCCATAATAACCGCACATCGATCCAGTTAAGAACAAACGAGCTAACTGCTATGCTGAGTCCTAGGGCTTTCATAGCTTGTTTTTATTTTTCGCTTATGAAACTAAAGGATTGTTCATACTGAAGGTGCTTTTGAAGTGTCAAGCATCTTATATCATCAACATTGATATCTAATCTCTGATTTCTATGCACAAATGTTCACACCACAAAATTTTTATGTGCATCTATAGAGATTGGAACACCACAGAATTTTTCCATGTACATATCAACTGATTTACATTTGAGATTCGCAACGAGCAGTTTGGATAGTATTCCCCGTTTTCAACTATCAGCATTACTGGTCAAATGTACAAAGAATTTCAAAAACGTCTTTTACTGCTTCATTTTGATTACTTCTATTCTATAATTGGAAGCTTCATCGGAGCTTTGTTAGTGAATGTTGAACTGAATATCATCTCATGGAAGTCTAAGCTGTTAGTAATTGAATGAAGAGTGATAGCAGATCCATACTAAATCACACTTATGTATATTTTACCCAAACAATATGACGAGCGAGTCTCCTTAATCAAGGACTATTAAGAAGATTAACAGAGTTTTGTTTAGAACTGCGTCTGCTAAACATATGTATTGCAATACACATACAATTTAGCATTCCTGCTGAAGGAGAAGTTTACAACTTTTCACATGCGACAGACTTGCTTTCAATTAAACATACAAATTCAAAGCGGATATATTTTGAGAATAAATCCAAGTTAAGTGATAAAAAACAATAAAATGTAAATTCTAGGTTCATGTACGAACGTTTCATTCTATTTAAACAGTCTAGTTCGACCAGAAATGATGTCGGCTAGTAGGGTGATCAAAATGTAAGATTGAATCTTAAGTACAATGTACTATATCATGTTGCAGCTGACACGGATTTAGGTTACGAGATTTGCATTTGACTTTTCGTAACTTGAACATACGAGGTCGGGGCAATGTGTTGATCAACACTTATCTTAGTTTTTAGACCAATTCTAGCCTCAAGAGACATGCAGCAAGGTTTACAATTTTTACTGTTAAAAGTAAGTTAATAAACTCAAAGCAAAACGATAATTAAAGAATGTTTTCGGATTAGAGAAGGCACATATTTGTGTAGTTTGAGTAGAATCAAAGTATAATAGAGCATCGGATGTGAAAATATTCAAAGGACGACCCGGTAATGCGAACATGGATGATCCGGTCCTAATGAAGTACCTCAAAGATACTCCAAGAGATTCGAAATGAATTATAAAGCTTTAAATCAATTATGCACCTTTAATGCTAACATGAACTATTTTTCAAATTATGTTTTGAAATACTGAAATCAAGTTGCAGACTCTTGGCTTTGCTCGGCACGGTCTATCTTGCAGTGATGGAAAGCACCGCGTTTCCTGAAGTTGAATCCTTCAACCTAGCAAATGTTTTTCAATAGCAACACGAGGCAGCTACACAGCGTTACGTATGGCTCAGTTAGTTGTCGAGTTTTATTAACCATTTCATTATTTTTTTACGTTTTTACCATTTGGTCTCGCATGTGGAGAGATACGTTCATAGGGAGTCCATTGATGCTAAGATAGTGATTTTACACCTGGCCTATCTTTTTTGAAAACCCTTGTTGCTAAAAATACCATGGATGATATTTTTGCTCTAGTTCTGAGAAATATTCGCTACAAAATTCCAGTCTCGTAAAATATGCGACAGCATGACGGTCACGGTAAGAACTCAGTATCTCATTAATTAAATGAACTGAAATATCGAATACGAAATACAGGTACATCAGGTACTTATGCTTGGAGTATTAACGTGTGGGAAGTATCTGCCTTTCAATTTCAGTTCTACTGTAATAAGAATGAGTAAATTTTTAATGATCAATCGAAAATGAACACTATGTTTAGCTTTTTCGTTTGAAGTCTTTTATCTGGAAAATAAGTAATAGAGCATTGGGTTAAATGTTAGCCCATAATTGAGCGGTTAATACGTTGTAACATTTATTCCTTTTACATTTAGAGTGTATGTCTAACATTGAACTACGCGTAGGTAATGATTCAGTCGAGATTTAATATCATTGACGGAAACCTGCGCGTTTGTTTTCTCTATTTTATATACCAATTACGCTTTTTCCTTACTCATAAATCCACTGGATATAATCTGTGCCGGCAATTACCAGGAGGAGCCTACACATTTCCAGTAAAACCACTCCGATACATCTGTTGGTTAGGCATTTCCAAGGAGCATCCCCCCAATTATCTACAGCATCACACTTAGACATCGTATCTCTGTTGTTTAGGTAATTTTCAGGAAGATCTCACGCGCTTCTCTGGCGCGTAAATATCACTTTCGACACGACCTTTCCCACAGATCCGTGACAGGCAAAAACTCAACGTAAATCAGCCACGAAAATTCTCACAAATAATGGCACAATTAATCTTGAGGGTCGTTCAATTTATTGGCGAGCTGGCGCGGAGACGATGAAATGTTGGAACTGAAAATTTCAAGGGCAAAAAAGAGCTTTGCAACCACCAAAGGGCAAGCAGAACGACCAGCTGTGAATTCAAGAAATCAATATTTTTATTTCGGTCAGAGGCATATTTTCAGATTAAATTCTACTATTTTCTAATAGAATACATTGAGGCTTTTGTTTTATTTATTAGTAGAATGGAGCATTAGCTAAATATTTTAGGTATGTTTGGAACTATTATATGACTGAATTTTAGCATGAATTTAATTTTGCAAAACATCATTATTCAGACTGGTATTTTGATAGATAATAATTACAATAGTTCTCGATATAACTTACTTGACGACACATCCATAAACTGTTAAACAACCGCAAATTAAAGAGAGAAATGTTGGTTAAGTTTTTTCAGTGTCTATACTGATTTTGATTGTTCAAAAAACATCGCGAGTAAACCAACGTGGTCAACTAAGTGACGTATATTGATTTGAAATTTGGCTTACAAACTACAGTTATTTACGACGCCTTCGGGAATACGGGTTTCTGGTATATTTTAAGACCAAAAGCGAATCATTAAATATGGCTTCTGACTTCGACAGTCATAGAATCTGGATGCAAAGATTTTTGAAAAGCTACACAAACGTTCAACACAGAAACGAAAGTCGATGAAAAAGAATTGCTATAGGTTTTCTAGTTTAGCAGAGCGAGTGTCACCTAATTTAAATTCTGGTATATACTGCTAAATAAATCACTCAAATTCGACATACAAGTCAGAATATTGTTAAATAATGTTCTGCAATCAAATCTGATCCTTATTTAGCTTCGAGGTAAGGGATTAGGAAGTGTGATTCCTGCTTTTGATGACAAATTTTGATTCGATTGAATCGTGAATTTTTTTAATTTTTCAGAACACAGCAATTTATGTACATCAAAATATGAGCGTTTACTTGGATAGTGCAGATAACAACAGATGCAGTAACGAAGGTGTTTGGATTTTGTTACACACGTTATTCAGGAAGATCATTGATGCAAGCACATGAATAGCTAAAAAATTAATACAATGAAACAAATCATGCACGTATTGTCCAGTTGGTACTAGTTGAGAGCATGGAAACGATCACAGTTTATCTCCTTCGCAGCAAAAATTATCAGAAACGATTCCAGCCCTGGAAAAAAGTAAAACTAACGGAAAGGATAAATTGAAAAATTATTGAAATAAATACCAAGAAATTTACCTAATTGCACAATGGTAGTGTTTTGATGAATATTGACGTCCTTCTCACAGTTTTAAAACTGGCAGCTCTGCAGTTACTGCCAGTTCAAGCCTTAAAAATCAAATCCCTCATGAACCACATATATCACGCTAAACTCATGTCTATAAACATCAATGCAATTTATTACGTAAATAAGGATTACAGTTTCAGTGTGTTGCATTGCAAGTGCAGGAAAATTATCATCAGCGTCCAATTTCGAAAACCTGCAGCATCGTCCACCAAGGTGTGTGGGGCTCGGCAGGGGAAAGCTAAGCTTGGTTAGGAACTGGTCAGGGCATGAAACTGATCAGGGCTTGAAACTGATCAGGGCTTGAAACAGATCAGGGCTTGAAACTGATCAGGGCTTGAAACTGATCAGGGCTTGAAACAGATCAGGGCTTGAAACTGATCAGGGCTAGGAACTGATCAGGGCTAGAAACTGATCAGGGCTTGAAACTGATCAGGGCTAAAACTGATCAGGGCTAGAAACTGATCAGGGTTTGAAACTGATCAGGGCTAGGAACTGATCATGGCTAGGAACTGATTAAGGCTAGGAATCGCTTCTTGTTAATCGCTGTCAATTCAAATCTGGGACACTTACTTGTGTTCATTTATGCAAAAGTTCACAGTTTCATTAACATAAATATCTCATATATGTAAAAATTGCTCATTTCGAAAGCTTATGCAGATAGGATTATCTGAACTAATATAATCGCTTAATTCACTGAAACATGGTTGTCATGCTGGAGATTAATTCAAAATAACAGACCATGAAACTAAACAACACTTCGGCCAGCTAGGTATGTCAACAGGAACATCATTTTTCCGCTATTGGGAATCTAAGACGTATTCTAATCTCAAGAGCTCAGAATAAAAAGTGTGCTAAAGCTAAAACTTATCCTTGTTCCCCAGTTTGTCCCATTGCCCTCACACAAGAAGTGGCGTTTTTAGAACCACTCTCATGGAACTGGCGTTGCTATTCTACTTGACCTCAAACGAACCGCTTTCTCTTTTATGTCGATGATCGAGCAGCGGTCCGAGAATTTCTGCATCGAGGGTGGGATTGAAGAAAGATTGTTGTGGATCCGAAAACTGGCAAAGTTTTCGAGAAATTTGTAATAAGTGACAATACGTGTCTGATGCATCATAGTAAAATGTAAGACATAAATTTCGAGTTTTGTAACAGTAACAAGACGAGAATTATGTTTTTTGAAGAAACAGACCGTTCCTGAAACGTTCTTCAGACAGCTGACTTAATTAATCTGAACATGTCCAGAAATCCAGTTTGGACCAAAGATGGCTATATCTCATTTATATCCCAGATAGCTAACAAATATTCACAGCCACAGGAAAGTTTAATTTAATCACAGCAGTGCGGAAAACGCGTGTTCAATTCAGTCTTCTATTACGTCAAGGCGTAAATGGAAAACGACTGAGGAAAACATTCGTCAGTTCTGCGCAAAGCAGCATAAAGACTTCATAAGTAAAAGGATTTGCATTTTGATAGAAATTTTCAAAAAGAGTTGAAATGTAATTCTGTATCACACCTCAGATGCAATCATTAGATGCAAAACAGATACATAAATAGCCAAGTTCATTCATATAATTCTTGAAATTGAGGTAGAAGTGAAAAATGATGTTTCACTGGGCTGTATACTAAAAAACAAACTCAAATACTGATTTTTTTGCATTACAGTAAATTAAATTTAGTTATTTAATTTTTCATTTTAATTTATTAGCTCTACTATTTTGAGCTGAGATGTTTTAGAATCTGCAGGTAATAATAGACGATTGAACACAAGTCGCAGTTTTTAACAACTTTTGCTACGATAAAGATGTGAACACAAAACTTAAATTATTTTTCAATCTCATCCCATTTTAAATACACGAGAGAGATTTTAAGTGAAATAGCATGTATTTAATACAACGATG
>VCRD01001336.1:134122-146380 GCA_006783055.1 Trinorchestia longiramus
GAAATTTACCTGATTGCACAATGGTAGTGTCTCGATGAATATTGACGTCCTTTTCACAGTTTTAAAACTGGCAGCTCTGCAGTTACTGCCAGTTCAAGCCTTAAAAATCAAATCCCTCATGAACCACATAGATCACGCTAAACTCATGTCTATCAACATCAATGCAATTTATTACGTAAATAAGGAATACGGTTTCAGTGTGTTGCATTGCAAGTGCAGGAAAATTATCATCAGCGTCCAATTTCGAAAACCTGCAGCATCGTCCACCAAGGTTTATGGGGCTGGGCAGGGGAAAGCTAAGCTTGGTTAGGAACTGATCAGGGCTTGAAACTGATCAGGGCTTGAAACTGATCAGGGCTTGAAACTGATCAGGGCTTGAAACTGATCAGGGCTTGAAACTGATCAGGGCTAGGAACTGATCAGGGCTAGGAACTGATCAGGGCTAGGAACTGATCAGGGCTTGAAACTGATCAGGGCTTGAAACTGATCAGGGCTTGAAACTGATCAGGGCTTGAAACTGATCAGGGCTAGAAACTGATCAGGGCTAGGAACTGATCAGGGATAGGAACTGATCAGGGCTAGGAACTGATCAAGGCTAGGAATCGCTTCTTGGTAATCGCTGTCAATTCAAATCTGGGACACTTACTTGTGTTCATTTATGCAAAAGTTCACAGTTTCATTAACATAAATATCTCATATATGTAAAAATTGCTCATTTCGAAAGCTTATGCGTATAGGATTATCTGAACTAATATAATCGCTTAATTCACTGAAACATGGTTGTCATGCTGGAGATTAATTCAAAATAACAGACCATGAAACTAAACAACACTTCGGCCAGCTAGGTATGTCAACAGGAACAATATTTCTCCGCTATTGGGAATCTAAGACGCATACTAATCTCAAGAGCTCAGAATAAAAAGTGTGCTAAAGCTAAAACTTATCCTTGTTCCCCAGTTTGTCCCATTGCCCTCACACAAGAAGTGGTGTTTTTAGAACCACTCTCATGGAACTGGCGTTGCTATTCTACTTGACCTCAAACGAACAGCTTTCTCTTTTATGTCGATGATCGAGCAGCGGTCCGAGAATTTCTGCATCGAGGGTGGGATTGAAGAAAGATTGTTGTGGATCCGAAAACTGGCAAGGTTTTCGAGAAATTTGTAATAAGTGACAATACGTGTCTGATGCATTATTGTAAAATGTAAGACATAAATTTCGAGTTTTGTAACAGTAACAAGACGAGAATTATGTTTTTTGAAGAAACAGACCGTTCCTGAAACGTTCTTCAGACAGCCGACTTAATTAATCTGAACATATCCAGAAATCCATTGTGGACCAAAGATGGCTATATCTCATTTATACCCCAGATAGCTAACAAATATTCACAGCCACAGGAAAGTTTAATTTAATCACAGCAGTGCGGAAAACGCGTGTTCAAAGCAGTCTTCTATTACGTCAAGGCGTAAATGGAAAACGACTGAGGAAAACATTCGTCAGTTCTGCGCAAAGCAGCATAAAGACTTCATAAGTAAAAGGATTTGCATTTTGATAGAAATTTTCAAAAAGAGTTGAAATGTAATTCTGTATCACACCTCGGATACAATCATTAGATGCAAAACAGATACATAAATAGCGAAGTTCATTCATATAATTCTTAAAATTGAGGTAGAAGTGAAAAATGATGTTTAACTGGGCTGTATACTAAAAAACAAACTCTAATACTGATTTTTTGCATTACAGTAAATTAAATTCAGTTATTTAATTTAATATTTTATTTTTTTAGCTCTACTATTTTGAGCTGAGATTTTTAAGAATCTGCAGGTAATAATAGACGATTGAACACAAGTCACAATTTTTAACAACTTTTGTTACGATAAAGATCTGAACACAAAACTTAAATTATTTTTCTATCTCATCCCATTTTAAATACACGAGAGAGGTTTTAAGTGAAATAGCATGTATTTAATAGAACGATGTAAAATGGCTCACTTCGTTACCATGACTGAAATATTGAAGTACAGGAAAAATTTACTGACATCCGCAGGCATTGCGAGAAAACAGACGGTGTTGGCAAAGGGGTTTCTAATATCACAATCATTTTTCGAGTGATTTTAACGTTATTCAGAGTAACTTTCCTAACGTAGTCCTTGAACTATGATTTTATTATTGCGGTGAAAAAATCGAGGGCTTGTGTTGTTAAATCAACGCTGCAATATTGAGCTCGGTTTTCTTGAGAAATCTCAGCAAAAGTCTTTCATATGCAAAACTTCACGTATGTATTTTTTTCAGAGAGCGAGGCCACTTGCTGCAATTCGCTGACAGAAACACACGACGCACGTGCTGGTCTAGAACAACACCGAAGTCTGACTTCGCTACCAGCCGCAGTTCCGCAATAATTTACGAAGCAGGCGAGAAGTAAACAAGTCACCAAACCCATTTAACGGAAATTTGTCAGCAAAAACCTGGGAAGTTTCCTATTTAGCAGAAAAGTTTGACCACATTGGTCACGCTAGATTAAATCATGGCTACGAACAACAAGTTCAGCGGGACACCTGCCAGAGCAGAACCAGACTAGCGTGACATAGGAGCGAGAAGCTTGCTATGCAACAACAAGTCAGCTGTGGAAGAGAAAATTGTGGGAACTTTTGCGATTTGTGTACAGCAAATGCCTGCGCGTTATCCAAGCGCAGTGACCCTCATAAAATAGGCAACAACAACTATTTATGTTTACAGAAATCGATGAAATGTTGGGTAGGGGAAAGCTACATTACAAAAAACTAAGTACCCCTTTATGCTAGAGTCATTTTATGAACCTTCACTTCTAATCGAGGAGTTCTCGAAATGTGTAAGTTCCCCTTTTCTTAAAATATTTGGTGATGCTACAACCTTGAGATCAAACCGACGTCTCAGAAAATTATGCTTTTATTCTAGGGTTTTTACATAATCAAGTTAGGTAGATTTCATTTTTTTGGACCGAGTTGCAACTGTACCATCTTTGTTGGCGATGTTACCATCTTAGTTGGTCTCTTCCGTTTCAGGGGTTAATCGTTTTGTTGCTTGGACTTGTTCGTTTGTTGAAATATTTTCTGCATAGGGGCCTACCAGTGAGCCAGTTAGGTTAGCTGCATTGACTATACATGTATACAAAATGAAGATTTTTGCTTCGTTAGAGAATCGCAAGAAACGTGCTAAGAAATTTTCGATAATCTCTTTGAACTGTTGTTAGCAATTGTGATTTTGGATGAACTTCCACAAAGGGCATTCTTTCAGCGTCTGTGTAGCGAGCCACAACTGAGCGGAGGGGTGGTAAACGAACGATCGTTTTCCTTATGAAGATGACCTGTATATATGCTCCCAAATCAACTTAATTTCCAAGAACTTCCATTTAAAGTAAATATTTGAACCCTCCAGCCTTAGTATTTTATTTATTTATTATCCTAACAAAAAATGTAACTTTTGACAAGCTATATACAATAACAGTACCCAGCAGAATATCTCACCATGAAAAAACACTGCCAACAAACAATCTTTTCCGTAAGCTTTTGAGCGTTAAAACGCCTTCAATGGAATGCTCATTTGTTAACCAAACATGTGTTAATCATAACTATACACAGAATTTTTTTTAGCATTTCAAGATTCTATGTTCACTGAACGTTTAAATACAGAACCTAAACAAGTTGTCTTTTAAAAAGCTTAGGTCACGTACACCTCAGTTCACATGTCGTGTCTATTCTCTCAAAAAAATTCCCTCAAAAAATTCCTCTGACCTGGTCCTGTAAATCTATAACAGTAAGCTTGGAGAAGTATTCTCAGGTAGGAAGTTGAATCAACACAGCACTTCCGATTGAACCTACCATGTTGTCAGCATTATTTCGTACTTTGCTATAATATCACATTGTTTTTTCAATTCAGTACCTAATGGCAATAAAACGTTCTGAGTTGTTCATCAATTCAATTGTCCATGTAGAGTTCCCTGTTTGTGTTTGAGGGAGGTCAAAATGTAAAATTCTCTTCGCCAGTTTGTCATTACAATAAATACTTTGTCTTTTGATGCTTCATCATGAAGTACTTGCAGCCTCAGGGCTCCAATTTAAACCGTCTGTATTAAATTACTGAGGAAGAGCTCCCTTTCGGGAGAGGGCAAAATACTTTATTCGATATAAAATTAAAGATTATGACAATTTTTCCTCACATTTTTACTACCTCAACGAACAGACGCATAAAGCTGACAACAAAAGAGACTTGCCAAAAGTTGTGATTGCATATGGGCTAGCCACGCATAATATCCCATTTTATACCATTGATGAAATACTCGAGTCCTTAGGAAGCTCATAAATCGAACGCAAATATGCAGGAGCTGCACGCACCATCCCATTTTTTTTGAGAATTTTCATGGATAAACTTTGAACTTTTTGATCGAATGTTGAGTGAAAACAACGGCCGGACTAACAACGTGCAATCCCGCAGCTGTGGAGGAGCTGTAATGATCTTTCATATTTTTCAGTACAAGATTGCGACATTGATGCAGCTGGCTGTGGTTTCACGGCACGTCGGAGTGGAATATACGCTTATAAGGAATATTAAATTCTGTTAATAAAAATTTATGCGACAGAAATGTAGGCTTTGGATTTGTCCATAGAAATATTCAGGTTTTTGTTAAAAGTTTGCTAAAAATCGTGAGGAAGCCATAATGTCAGCAATGGAAATTCTCTAGTTTTACAGAAAGATCTGAAACCTGATGTTGAAATTTGTCAAAATAAAGCAGGAAATCTTAATTGAATAAACTCAATCATCACTTGGCGTCCAGAATTTGAGTGTCAAACTTGGAGCACAAACATATGGACAATATGGAACAGCAAGTTGAATTTAGGTTTAACAGAAACAAATACGTCATATGGAGATGATTTCTACATCGGTTGCATATCTGTACAGAATCAACAAAAAAACACTACTGTGCAAGGTGTATTTGCAATTTTTATTATCTCAAACCAGTGTGATCTGAATTTTGCCGTAGTGTTTTACTTCAGTGATGTTACGTCTCTCCTCTCCCAGTTAACACAGCCTGAACTTGAGATGCATACTATAATCTGCCGTACTGTATGTATGAAGAACTTTACATTTGTGTCCTGAGTTGGGATCAAAAGTATTAAAGAGAATCAACATTCAGGAATTCACAAGATGATGATCAGACAACGCAACACTAATATTGCAATAAATCCAAGACTTTTGGTAGTAACAATCATTTTTTTGAACTGTGCTCTGGTTGATAATAGCAACAAATGTTGTGTGGTGATGCAGCAAGTTTTCTGACGCCCAGCATCAAAACGATGACCATCAGCAGTTGATGATAGATTAGACTTTCAGCCATTAAATTATAATTCTTTTATCCTATCTCTAAAAAGAATGTACTAGTGACGGATCATAAATGGGTACCTGCAGAATAATAAAGTGTGGAACTATGAACTAATTATAAAATCAGACTGAACTGCAGTGAAGTTATTTTGTATAACGCACACCGTTGATTATTTGGAGGCATTTGATTGTGTATTCCCGCTCAACGTTAAGTTACAAAATATATCAATCACAAATAAATAAAAACATCAATAACGTCAAAAATAATCTTCACTGAGCCTATAAAATGCCCAATATCTGCAATAACTTATACTATTTTCAGCGTAGAAATCCAAAGAAAGACATTTGTGGAAGAGTGTTCTCAATCATACAGCGACTGCATACCGACCAACTAAATGTAACGAATATTTCAATGCCGAAAAAAATACTTAAATTATTAGCTCATGAGAATATTTTAGTTTCAGCAGAAAGTTATTTATGTTTTCGCCTTTTACTCGCTCCTACAGATCAATGCTACCTGTCACATTAGTCGTCCAGATGTGTCTTAAAGTTGCACCAAGATTATAATACATTAATAAAATTTCTTTGCATCAAGAAAATAAAGGCAAACAATTTGTGCCTTCAAATTCGACGGTAAGGGTTGGCTCGTAATTTGAAACTCCAGAACGTGATGAAAATCTTGTCTGGCCGGAAATTACTGAGCGTACAGCGGAGTCTCAGGCTCTAAATCACTTGTTATTCAACGCACCAGGAGAGCTCTTTATGTCAATAGCCTGACTGAGGCTCAAAGCCTGGAGCATTAAGGACTCAATATTAAATTCGAGTTAAGTTCTACAGCAGGAATTGAATTCCTCATTTATTATCATAGCCAACCAAATGCAGTAAATAAATATAATAGAACGATTTCATTGAAAGCTCGAATGGGTACGTGAAACTTCTCCTATACCTACGACAGTGTGTGCAAATTATTTTACAGATTTATAATGATATATTCTGACATATTAATTTAGAATTCATTAAGTACAGGCGTTGACCTCCTCAATATTTGCTTAACGAATTTTTTTTGGAAAATACAAATGATTTAATTTTGAGAAGACTTTGAAAAAACAAAATATTCTCTTCCCCGTGTGTAATTTAACTGCAGCCAAATCATAGGTTCAACTCCACTCGGGCTTTGGAGAAGCCTTAACGGAGATCGAGGAATTTCGTCGTATGTGTCTTCCTGCTGAGATCATCAGTCAAAACCTCTACAGAGATGAGCCTTTCTTGAACTCAAAATGAAAGGCCCTGATATTTAGGCATTCAAAATATACTTACACCCACGCCTGCCTCTTAAAAAATGGAAACAGCAGAGAACACGATAAGAAACTGTTCACCGGAAAAAGTTATTTCTGTTCAAAATTGTTCGGAACATTAAAGATATTTTAAAGTAAACCTCAAAATTCTTAATAAGCTCTAAAGTATTTTCAGTCAGATTTTTGAGAATTGTTTAAATACCAATATGAAAACACGTTTCACGATTCGAACTAAATAATTCATATTTTGCAAAAATCATTTCACACCAAACCAACCCTTTCATAGATAGAAACTCACAAGTTCATGACTATGGTATCTGAAAGTCCCAACTTCCTGAATCATTAAGGATAAAATTTCCTGGGAATGGGCTCCAAAATCGTAGGTTATCATACATGAAATGTCGCATTTAATTAGTAAATCATTCAATGTTTCCCAAGTATTGAAAAATTTATTTAATTAAAATTGTATCCATGTCTATTTTTGACCTTTTTCCACCTATTCCCTAAGTCATGTAAATAGGAAAATAGGGAAGATGTTGAAAAATCTTATAATTATTCTTTGTAACTTTCGGACCATCGCTAGAAAAGTGTGAGAACGTGCATTATCGTGAAGCTAAATTGGGCCATCTTTATTCACTTGTCTGTTTTATCTTGCATACAACCAATTTCCTCGAAATACGATGCTGCTGTTAACGTTTTCCCTTGCAGAAAAAAATAATGATGCCACTGAAAAACTGAAATACAGGTAGCAACTAATTAAACATTCAACATTTCCAGTGTGATCACCCTACCAAATACATAATATAATGTTACCTATAAGATGGGATCATCCACGTAGCAAGAATGTGAAAAGATTAACAAAAATAAACTTTGAATATCAAGAATTCAAACTTGGCTATCATTGACCAGAAAGCAAGAAATGAGACTGGGAAACAATATTGGGGCAAAAAAATCTACGAAGGGCTAAAAATTTGAGTTTTGAACTCTCACAAACAAACAGTATTATAGCAAACCAATATACGTGTTCAGTTTAGTCACAGAAATATTTACTAGTGTTCATCAAAAACAAAGACGAACATTTCATTGGATGACAACTTAACGCAAGGTGTTCAAGTCGAGTGTGTTTGCGGGAAAAATATTGGTGGGGGGAACTGGACGGGAGGAGCTCGATGGAAGAGGAAAATACTGCTAGATTGTTTTGCCAGTCACGGCATCTGCGGATGACAGGTTCAAGGATTTGCAATCTCCAGGACTCAAAACATGAATAATCAAAATGGATATTTCGTTCAAAGGCTACTACACAAAATAGAACGGACTGCAAACGAGTGAAGTGACACGGTTAAATCAGTCGTATAGGCCAGTAGCAGGGCTAATTGAAATATTACGAAACAAAGGCAAGCATTTTTAAATATTATTGCTATTGATAGTGTCATTGCTTCACTTCTTTGAATACAAAATATGAAGCTGTAGAGTAAGATTACTTTCCCAATTTACATATTCCGCTACTCTGGAGAAATTTTTCAGCAAATTTGAAACACGACTGGAAACTGAGAACTTCAAGCATCAACCGGCGTTCAGAGAATTACTGAACTTCACGACTGCATATTCCTTCACAGAAACAAAAAAAAACAGAGTCTCGCATGACTTTACTGCCACGTAATAATATTGTACCTAACGAATCGATTCAACTGGCTATTAAAAAACTTAGAAATGAATATGCCTCAGAATGGAAATATTAGGTTGTTACAAAAATAATGGCCGCTTGAAGGCCAACGCATACTTCTGAAATTGGTCATTATTTTTGTAACAACCTAATACAGATAACTGTGCTTCTGTTTACTAATATAAACGACATCAAATGGTATTGGAGCCACCATTTCTGAAACCACTATGAACTGACAATATGACAGGAATGCTATTAAAATCATCCACATAATTCACCTAAACATTAATGTGACATCAAAACATAAAACTGCTATATTGATACCAACGTGTATTTTTGAAACTTATTTGGACCAGTTTTGGTAGCATGCGATTCGCTGAATTATTCAATGACCTTTTTCGTTTAGTTGGAGAGTATATATTATACATACATTTATAGTAAAGACTACTCCTGGACCTTACATGCAATTGGAGATGATAGATTTTATCAAACGATTTTATGAAATTCACTTTGCTTAGGTTCTGCGATACACAAAAGTTCTGAGAGATGACAGTTTGCATTCCATTTACTGGCATCGACGAACATTTTGAACAATTCTAAAACTGACGTAGCTGTAGCATTGTCCGTAGGCCATTCCACACCGGTAAATTTAAACTAATTTCAAATAAGTTCAACTGCACAAGTTGGAAGTTGCTACAAAAAATTTTGCTTGCATAAACGTACTGGCAACGGTACTCTAACATCGGTTC
This sequence comes from Trinorchestia longiramus, assembly GCA_006783055.1. Lineage (NCBI taxonomy): Eukaryota > Metazoa > Arthropoda > Malacostraca > Amphipoda > Talitridae > Trinorchestia > Trinorchestia longiramus. Next base: position 143,182 of record VCRD01001336.1, read on the forward strand.
AACGCCACTAGTAAAACAGCTCATTTCGAAGCATCGAAACGTCACACGGATGAATAAACAACGAATTTACTAGTTCATGTGATCTTTAGTAAAGATTTCAGTCTTTCGTCCGCATCAGGCTGAAATAGAATTCTATACTTCATGATTAACATTTTACAAATGTATGAGACTCATTTATTCCACACAACTTTTTAGACTGAAATGGAGGATCATTTTATTATTGTATGTAGAAGGAACTTTCCACGTCATTTGATAATTTTTGAAAGGCAAATGATCTGTTCAACTCGAAACATCAACTCTTTGGTAGAATTCCGAAAATAAAAACCGAGAAGTAGAAAAAGTCTTTTCGCTTTCGAAGGAAGTTTGTACTGGAAACCGCCCTAGCATTTTCATAGGCCAGGGTAAATTGAGTTATATACTTCGTTTGAGTTCTTTTTGACCTGAGAAATTCAATTACACGAGGACTAGCAAACACAGAAGTCGTCGAGATAAACATTGATGCTCTTCGTTGTGGAGAAAGCTCCTGCTCAGCTACGGCTAGACGGATGAAAATTTATTTAAGAATAAAAGTTATCCTTCCAGAGAACGGAAGTTTTGTCTCAAATAATGAGGTTCTCTACCTTCAAAATTGCTGTTCATTTTTACTATATTCCAGCTTGTCATTCCTCCTTTTATATACATATCCTACTAAACTTCAGATAATGGATACATCAGAGTAGAAATGCTTAATACGTCAGTGATGGGAGTTTATGAACGTTGTCTACGCTTGGTGTCTCATTATTGCTTCAACCACAATGAGACTGGGATATTGGTGACCTTGTCTCATTCAGGAAAAATCGTTCATTAATTACAGCTTTACTCTCGAAGTATTTCTTTATTCAGAAATACGTTTAGTTTACAACGAGTTATGTTCATTAAGATTTCAGCATCAATGATTATTTAACAGACAAAAGTTAAAAAAGGTCTTCTTGGTGTTTATGATTGTAAGTCTAACTTTGAGCGTATGTAATAATGATAAATCGTAGACATTATTTAGAAAAGTTACACACAGTTTAAGCGACAAACATTTTTATTCCTGATTAATGTAAAATTTGCTAAAACAGTAGTGGGAAGATATAAAAACAACACAACCGCAATCCATGCCGAATTGATGATCAATCCCTTTGTAGAAATGCTGACATCAATCCTTCTAATAAAACCACAAAACTGTTGAATTGCCGGCTGAAGATTACTTGGGTTTACCAAGAAAGCCTAATGATGGTTTTTGTTCGTCTGAGCGTAACTTAGAAACATTTATAATTGCAAGAGCAATGCGAAACACAGCAGCTAGAAGTTTGGCGTCACACCGGCAAGCAGCCAAAGCACATCGAGCATTTGAGGGACGCTTGATCTTCACATTGGCGCGCCTACAGTTAAAGTTTCTCTCGAAATCGCTCAATCAAGAAACGATTTTCGCAAGAGTTAGAGAATTTCAAATTATAGAACTTTTACTCCCGTTCTTAATCGCGACAAATTTGTTCCTTGACTCCCTAGAATTTGGCTTCAATGTGATCATTAGCGAACATAAAAGCTTATCGTGGCTTTACCCTCGTGCAGAGAGCGCAGTTTTCCTCAAAAGTTTTGCTATTGAAACGGCGCAGTGGCTGGAATGCTCGTTTAAATTCCTTCCTTAATTGGAGTCAGTGATTGCATGTGTATTCCGTGCACGGGCTTGAGGGAGGGTACCTCACCCGCTGATTGCACTCCCTACTGATCGCTGTTTTTTGACAGGCCAGTGCTACCGACAGCAAGGAGAAAATCCCAAATTAGAAATGATCGGAACTCGAAGAAAAGTTCACAAGCGACGCTTAAACATGAACTCGTATGGTAAGTTGTGTGTGGCGAGTAATTGTACCTATGTCTGTTAAAGTTATCGTCATTGAGTATCGAGTGTAACCGAAAATAGAATTTAAGAATGATCTAGGTTTAAAAAATGGGAAAATAGTTCGATTGCCTTGACACTAATTTGAACAAGCAGGTACAAAAAAGCACCACTGACACTCATCGCTATTGATTTACATGGTTGATGAAAACATGGGAAAGTCACATCTTACACAGTTTGAAAGAAAAATATTCTTTAGTCTTGAGCTTATGACCATATGTGTTAGCTCTCAACAAAGAAATTACTTGAGAACAACCCCTTCGATGGACAGCAGTTCTGCTCTAAAATCTAACTGACTAAATTTAATGTGTTTGATACCCCTCAGTATCTCCATCCAGGAAAACGATTACAATTAATACATATTCAAGAATAGAACAAATAAACTTAGTGAGAATTGATTTCATCGATCAGAAACGAGCAGTTAATTCTAAATTTATCGGTGTAGCTAAAAAAATGAGCATTCATCTTTAGTGATAAGGAGCATGGGTCATTTAATACAATCTAAGTGCACGTTGGTGTACTGGCGAAGTTTGAACTGCAAGAGCCACACTAAATAATATCAGAGAAAATATGCTACCAGTAAGCCAAATGATTAATGTAACTGTGCTCGGATTCGGGTAGTAATGACGAGTTACGTTCACAGCGCTCAGTAAACTCTTGTTGTACCCAAAAATTTCAATATAACTGATGGTGCGGATGATAAATTTTTCTTTGAACTTTACTTTCAAGCACTTTCTGGTTGCTCAGAGTCAAGAGTATGGATCAACACTAAAGGTGAAGCTTGAAAAAACAGCTTCTTCTAGTCTCTAACCCTGGATTAAAATATTGTCTACCACAGAGATGACGTAATGATAAAAACGTAGTTAAAATTTATGCTCGTGTTTTACATCTGACGCATTCACGACGATAGCGTTGAACGTGTTACTATCAAACTATTTCATTCGCTAATAAAATTTTCTCCCAAGTTTCATCTCCAGAATGCAAACATGAAGTTGGTCTTCGGAGAATTAAAATTTGCCCCAATTTGTTGTTGCCAGAAGCGTTGTAGTTGCTCAGCGATTTTGACACTCGAGTAGCGGCAGTTTTAAGAACGTGTGCTTCGCACTTAGAGGCTTCAGTGTAATTGGAAAGGTGAAATTTTTGCTGGAAATTGTCAGGACTTTGTGAGAAGTTACGGGAGTGTGAAAACGCACGCATTAGCTGCTGAAACTCCAGTGACGGCTGACGGTGCAGCGCATACTGAACAAGGGGGCCACGGGGGGGCCACGGGGGGGGGGG
>VCRD01001337.1:7601-40750 GCA_006783055.1 Trinorchestia longiramus
CACGGATGATCTGATCTACACAAAGGCCGAAACAAACTAGTGTGCCTCACCCGCATCCTCTCGGAAAGCTCTCTGTTGTCGCCTCTTTTGCCTCTTTTGCCTCTTTTGCCTCTTTTGCCCCTTATGCCTCTTTTGGTCCTTATGCCTCTTGTGGCCTTGTGCCTCTTTCGCCTCTTTTTGTCGCTCGCATGAACGCAAATAAAATACTTTAACTGTGTAATGTAGCGGTAATTTGTGTAAGAAATCCTTCACTTCACACAGTTAGTATTGTTTGGCTACTTATGAACTGCTGCATGAGCGCCCCCACCAATGGTCCTGTGAGAATTCAGTGCAAATCCTTGCATTATATCAAAGTATTCTGCGACTTGCTTCTGTAGTTCAATACTCATATTACCTTTGTGAGTCCTCAGCGAAGTAAACAATCTAAATCACTGAAGAGTGAGCCTGGCTTCAACCAGTCACGATTTCCAGTCAAATTCGTGACGTCTTTGTAAGTTGAAGAAGCAGAAAATCATCGTTATCGATATTTTCAGAAACGTTCATATTTGGTTGTTGTTTCGAGTACGATGGAAAACGGCAGATGGAAGTTGAATAAAGTAACTAGACAGTTATGACGACACAATCCATGCATGGAATTTTGGTACTGATGAGATAGCAAAAAAGGACATTCCGTTATTAGAAGCTGTACAAAACTGCACGTTCACTTTTCTGTTCTATTTGCTGGTTCCAAATCTCTGCTGATTAGTTCCAACATACTTTCCTGAATGCAGGCATTTAGTTTTAATAATTATTAACGGTAAACTAGAGTTCTGCCCATCATTGTGGTTACATCTACTTGAAATTGGTTCATTCTGCGGCTGCTGTTCATCGCCTTCGTGATCTGCGAATGTACAACAAATGCAGTATATCTTAACACGTTTGTTGCGATTGCCTAGCCGGTGCAAATCTTTACTTTGTACATACAGTCACTAGAAAGCTTTGAAAAAATTACAGAACCTAACCTGAGTGACCCACCGGTGGGTCGCATCGCAACAAACGTGTTAATGCTCAGCGCTCATTGTGACGTGTCCCCTGGCATTTTTCCCAATGCAAAGGCTAGCCGGTTAATGAAGAAGTATATTACTAACTAAAGGGGAGGCTTCACAGTTCTCATGCTCCCGAGGTCTTGTCATTGAAAAGATTATTGGCGTGAGTGTTGGTATGACATTGATATGTGTAGAGAAAATGTGGCCTAGAGCTAGCGATTCATGTCGCACCTCACTGAACCAGTTGTTTGGTTGTATCAGCACTACACGTCTCCTCTAGAACACCAGAAGTAGGACGCATTATTTCATTTAAGCTTTAATGTAGGTTGTACAATGAGCGAATTTATTATGCATATCTACTTGTATAATAGACAGTGTATTTCCATCTCACTCTATGTCTCTCTCTCTATCTATCTGTGTCCGTCCCGTTACTTCCTATCAATTACTGGAGAAAAATGATTGAATTGAAATCAGAACGGGTATACCTGTATTATAAGCATTGTATTGTGGATACTAAAGGCCCCGGATTACTATAAACTACGCCATTTTTCCCGTTAATTTTCTTCTCTTACACGGCCATGTTATCGGTGTGTAAAATACAAAATAGAAGTTCTGTAGGTATTCATGAAAAATATTCATTTAGAACACAATAATTCGGCGTAAATATTTAGAATAGTGGTTCCTATTATCATTTTAAATTACTCAAATCTAAACCGTGGAATTTCCACGGAAACTATCCAATCTAACTATTGTCATCGAGAACGAGTTCCATCCAAGAAAATAAACTGAACTATATGATTGAAGTTCATGAAATGACGCAATACTATGGAGAAATCAGTTCCGGTCTTTGAACGCTCGCAGGCAAGTATAACAGGTTTCCCCATGACACCCGAACATGATGCAGAACACCAGCAGACCAAGGATAACTGATGTTTACCATGATTCACGAACATGATCTGCCGCATAGTTTGTGCGCAACACTAGCAGACCAAGGATAACTGATGTTTACCATGATTCACGAACATGATCTGTTGCAGTGTTTGTGCAGAACATCCGATGTGTTTGTACTCCAGCACAATGTTGTGCAGAACGATAAGTACAACAATGCGGCTCAAGGAGACCGGAAAAGTAAAGAAAAGGCTTGGTCGTCCTCGAACTTTCAGAATATCACAATTACTAAAATCTACCAGAGAAAAGCTCAGAAGAAACCCGACAAATCCCTCAGAAATTTGGCAAAGAAGGGAATGTATCCGCCGGAACCATGGCCACCATTCTCAACAAAGATTTGAAGACTTCTCCATACACACATCAAAAGAAACAACTGTTGTCTGCAAAAACTGTCGACAAATCTTTTGCAAGAGCTGAAATTGTCCTATGTCGTATCTGCGACGGCACGCTGCCTAACCTCGTGTTCAGTGATGAAAAAAAATTGGTGTCCAGCAAAAGTTTAACATACAAAATGATCGATTTTGGTCTAGAACTGTCGAGATTGACACTCGGACAGCCACTGGAAGACGAGGTGAGGCCTCACTGATGATGTCGGCTGCGATCACTGAAACCAGATCAAGTTCATTGGTTTTTGTGGAAGAAGTAGTTGAAATTAAGTGAGGAAATTACTGCAGCAACAGTTTTGTAAATTATTGTTGCCTGGGACTAAAAATAACTCTAAAAAACGCCAGTGGTTATTTCAACAAGACTCGACACCCTCTCAATCAGCTAAGCTCAGTAAGACGTAGGGGCAGTGTATTTGCCATGTGCTTTCTTTCCAGTTCTTCTTTTGATGCTGATCTGTGTTACCCTGCCTCTTATGCTGTGCATAGATTATCATTCCTAATATTGAATTTCTAGGCTATCTTTTTATCCGTACCTTTAACTCTGGACCATTGAACATGGGTATAGTTTGCCCGAGGCTAGTGACGTCTATACCTATGTTCAGAAGTAGATGGTTAAGTGTTCGTATTCCCATGTTGAACTGTTAGTGTTCCATGTGAATTGTCTTTGTTCTCGTCGTACTGTGGGTAGCTGTATAAGTACTGGTGGAGATACTCCTGCCCCTGGTACTGGTACAGGTACACCGTCCCTGGTACTAGTAGAGGTACTTCTGCCCTGCCGCCGTTAGTACTGGTGGAGGAATTGCAGTAATTAATATATTAGTGTCATTGCTACTATTGCAGGGGTAAATTTTGTGCTACTGGTACTGTTGCCACTGCGTATACTGAGATTGCCACTGCCACCACTGCCACTGTTGCCACTGCGTATACTGAGATTGCCACTGCCACCACTGCCACTGTTGCCACTGCGTATACTGAGATTGCCACTACCACCACTGCCACTGTTGCCACTGTTGCCACTGCGTATACTGAGATTACCACTACCACCACTGCCACTGTTGCCACTGCGTATACTGACATTACCACTGCCACTAATGTCTGAGTGCCGTCATCTTGTTCCTCAGCTTGAGAACTACCCTCATTGAACAAATTAGTCTCCATTCCACAGAGTGCTGCTGTGCCCTCAGTGTTCTACTGATCTTTGTGTAGTGTGCATACGTGCTTCTTCCCTCTGCTCTCTTGTTGAACATCAAAACTTGAAGTGCATTTTATATTTTTCTTTGTTTTTACATTTACCATTTCTCGAAACTGAATCAAATTCCAGTTTCGGCCTCTATTTGAGCAAACCTTTTAATTTCTCGCTGAATTATAAACTAGAATATTATCAATATCAAGAATGGGTGAACATTTAATACATTTGTAGCTAATCGACGGCATAAATGTTTCAATTAGTAGTTAGGTACACCCACACAAGCCGGCCACATGGTCGTTTATTTTTGCTTCCATTTATCATTCATTTCTACTCCTTAATTATTTTTTGTTCATTGCACTAAGTTAAAGTTAAATTATTTATTTTACCAATCAAACTCTCAAACTCAATTTCCTACACTGATGTTAGCTGCGTGCCGAGAACTCGTACTTAGAAGCGTGAGAGTAGAGTGAGAGTAGAGTGAGAGTAGAGGCTTGTTCGCGTCCGTGACACAAACAATTTTTCACTGCACTAATTCAAACTAATGTAAAAAACAATTCAACAGATTTTACTAACTTTTGGTGAAATTAACACTGACCTGTGGCTTGTTTTATAGTTTAAATTTGCTTAAAGTATTCACAATATCTCGATGAGTTGAGCATAGCGTGGCAGTTAGTGCAATGAAGTGCACATCTGGCCCCGGCATCTCAAGTTCCAACGAAAATATCCTCTGCATCAAAATGTGACTGTTACGAGGCTTTTTGACAGATTGTTTCTTTATCAACCCTGATGCAGGAAGGGAAATAGGAAATACTATTTTATTCGGTTCAAATTAAGTCAAGCGACTTGGCGTGACATTTCCGTGTTCGATTGTATTCTGGCGGGAATCCCACGTCCGTTTTCTGCTTCTCTCATAAAATCAACTCAACGTTGTAGAAATGAGTGCCATCAACATGATGGTGTTGTTCAAAGGGTTGTCGCTTGAATGCAATACTTTGAGAATGCTCTTATAAAACACACTTTCTAAACGCATACCTTGTGATGTGTAACATTTATAGAATTTATCAGAACTTAGGTCTAAGTGGGCTATTTCCGTCTCTGTTGGAGATGGTGCTGCATCAGTCCTGTTGGAGTATACTGAGACCTGTAGTCTGCATGGCTTCTGTGTGGCCTCTGCATAGCCTCTGTGTGGCCTCCGTAAGGCCTCAAGAAAACACTTCGTAGGCTCTTAATCTACTTTCATGACTAGTTGCCTCCCAATTCTGCATTCAATTTGTGAATACTGAACATGACTACTTACAGTTCTAATCGTGTATAGATTCTTGGGCCGGTAAACGTTTTTACGTTTGAAAAAGTCATTCATTAATTGTTCAGCCGTTTAACTAAATTATGACATAGATTGTAAGCCACTTCAGTACAATCTCATTCAGTACTATTTTAATAGTGTTAAAAACTCCACGCCTGTTCGATAGTAATATACTTTCCTCACCAACTAGAGCGTACGCTTAACACTATTTTTAACAATATCAATATTGCAATGGTGTACGACAACCTCAATCTATTTGTTATTTAAATGTTGTGGTATTGGGTTTGGTGACTAGGCCAATGTGCACGATGGAATTATTGTCGCACTTCTACGGCTTCCAGTACAAGGTGTACAACTGGTGGCACAGGTAAATAACTGGCACAACACACCTCTAACTGGTGTAAACTTGCGCATCTTTTCTAACTGGTGTAAACTTGCACATCTTTTCTAACTGGTGTAAACTTGCACATCTTTTCTAACTGGTGTAAACTTGCACATCTTTTCTAACTGGTGTAAACTTGTAAATACCAACTGGGGGTTGTCTTGATACTGAAGAGTTACTCTAAAATAGTTGATGATATTCTCTGAAATCATCAAGCTCTTGATAATTTCCTGCATTTCACGTCGGCTGAGCATAAATAATACGAAACTATGCTAAAAACTTTTTAAAAATGGTATGCATTTGCTTGAATGGATCCTATGGTCATTGGCTGGAAAGTGACGGCTGATGACTACATTCAGGGTGCAGAAACGTACAAGTAAACCTCGCAACGTTGCCGCACAAAGATTTACAAAGTAATTCAGTTAGCTACTGGCGTTGCATCTCTTTGAATAATATTAATTGTTACGCGTGTTGTTCGTGCCATCTGGAGGGTGATTCGAATACGCCGCTTTTCCGAGCGATGTATGAAAAGTATACGATTTTTTTCTAAAGTTCTACGCCAATTCTTATCTGCTTACCAAGTCCTAATTTTCCTGTACCCGTTATATCATGTTTCTTTAATTTCTTAACGTTCTCACAAATTGTTAAATTCATGCGTAAATTACTTCAAGTCGATGCGGATGACTACTGATCTGTTGAATGTTGAGTTTATTGATTCGGGGTGGAGTAACCCACTTCATGAAGTATAAGCTTCCAACATCGCGATGCAAAGCACAAATGAAGTAACACTTGTTTTCTTATGAAGTAACACTTGTTATCACTTATGAATATCACTTGTTATCGAGCATGACGGTAGGAAAGAACTGACAACGTTCTATGCCACACAAACTATAATAGTACTCCCTTTGGTCCGAAATTGTTGATGCACAAGCCGAAAACAGTCCTAAGTTTAAGTGTTTCATTTTTTTTTGTTTGTACATTGTCAATTCAATGTAGTCCAGCAATATGTGAAGTATATAATTAAGTTAACGTGTATTTTATTTGAATCAAACCTTTTGATACTACTATTTCTGGACTAACTTGAAAATTTATATGCACCAACAATTTGCGACCGGAGAGAGTAGTATGTTTATCAATACCTCCTTACGACAAAGTTAAATATTAGTGTGTCTTTGTTAAAAGGTTATTTACTCACTATCTAACGATCACTCGTGACGACGGAATACATTTTCACTAGCTTTTATTCGATTAAAAACTGCATGAAGCAAAAGTTCATTGCACTATGCAGGGTGCCTCTCGAATGACAATTCCCACAACGTAATCTCTGGAAAAACTTTTTGGCCATTAGTGTTCTCTGATGGTCGCAAGGCAACACTGCCTATGGGATTTCGGTGTGAGTTCTTTCTAGATGCTCACTGTGACATTCTAGCGAATTTGAGAAAAATGGCATTCAGAGGAGCTGATACGAGCCACTGGATGCCACAAGTTTGATCATTGATTTGTCTACACTGAAAGGTTGTGAGTATTTTGTAAGGTAGCACGAAGGTACGCCACGCAATGTACGTGTATATGTATACTGAACGATGAAAAAGTTATGAGATTTAGTAATCGGCTTCGCAGTCATTACCAGCGGTCGGTTCAACATTAGAAAATTGGCCTGGTAATTAATAGAATTAGTATTGAGCGCCTCGGTGTACATGTGCTCCAGGTGTACCTGTGCTCCAGGTATACCTGTACTCCAGGTGTACCTGTGCTCTAGGTGTACATGTATTCCAGGTGTATTTGTATTCCAGGTGTACCTGTACTCCAGGTGTACCTGTACTCCAGGTGTACCTGTACTCCAGGTGTACCTGTACTCCAGGTGTACCTGTACTCCAGGTGTACCTGTACTCCAGGTGTACCTGTACTCCAGACGATGCCTGATCACTCGTCTGTCATCAGTAACAAGCTTAGCTAATTAGCGGTTTAGCACCGTTGCGGTTTTTCACTGCTATTTCTATTCATTCCTGGTGACATTGAATTATTTAGAACTTAAAAGTTTCTTTTCTCCGATCTTCTTATTTGCAGGGAAGAAATATTTTTCAAAATCCCATATATTTATAATGTTTCTTTTATTTTGGTTTTAGAAATAAAATGTACCAATTCCACCGAAATTGATTCATTTTGAAGTAATATTCTTGTCTATTATTTGGCAAATGATCGAGTTACTAATTAATTGATTCACCGTCAGAAAAGTCTGATTCTTCTTTGCACAGTAGTACGTGTATGTAGGAGAAAAAATTGCATTTGACAAAAGTTTTAATTTTTTGGTTGACCTCGGTCTTTTTTAATTCCATCATCACTGTGCCTATTCAAGGTCTTTCATCTATGAATCTAGTGCAGAAATACTCGTAGAGAACAGCCACGCCTCGTTGTGCTAGCGTATAATCATTAGAAAACTGCTTATCACAAGCAGAATACAGTGATGGACTTACCACCGACTGTGAGGTGAAGCATCAAACATAAGAAAGTTCGATTTTTTTGCTTTATTCAAAAAACTTCCGGAGAACGTTTTGCAACTTAATGTCAGTCCCGCGGTATTGTGTTTTGTTCCTACTGCTACCATGCGGTGGATTCAGAAAAGCTACTTGCTAGTCAGCGTTGTGAAGACTGCCAATTTCGTAAAACCCTTACTGGTCCTTCATGTCATATTTATGTACAGTTTTAAGAAATGCTTATTTCAACTACTTTTACTTGAAAGTTCTCTAGCTTGAACGAAACAATCAGTCTTCATTGGTTTTTTACCCGTAAACTTCCTCCGCAGAAGTGGAAGCAACGACAATTGTGTGAGCGGTGAGGAGGCAGAGGCAGACCTCAAGAAGGGTCTACAGCACGGCTGCTGGAGTGCCGCTTCCCCACCCGTAGGGGAGGGCGGTATGGGCTTCAGTGCGAGCCTGCAAGGCCCCACGAGTCATGCGGCGCTGCTGGGGAGGCAAGACGCTGAGGTACGGCTGCTGGATACCATGAGAAGGGTACTCATGGCTCGAGCCAAATGTGACCGCGACTACTCTACTGCTCTCACTCACCTGGCACACACTGCAGCCAAGATGGACTTGCCGGACAACGTCCTGGAAGCCTCCTTGCTGCATAAGGTAATGTTTGTGTGTGTGTGTGTCGTACTTAAGAAACTATGCTTGTGTTTGTGAGAATGAATGTGCTGCTTTACAATTGTTGGTAATCAATAAATTTATGGTCTGCTTTCAATGAATTCTGTTGTTTCTATGTATGTTTGTTATTGAATAAATTATAACACATTTCATTTGGAATTTTACTGGGTCACTTCAATAACCGTCTTCATGTTTTTTGCAGACAACTCATGGGACCAAACACCAAAAAATTTTATTAGTTTTATTTGAATACGAGCACTTTTGTCCCATGATGAAGTTTGTTTCGTTGATTTTGTTGCTCTGAAGAAAGACTTGGGATTCCTTTATATTTATTCTTCTAAATACATGTTTACTGGGTTTTCTATTCTTACTTAACAAGAAAGCCTAGAATTTTGGAGAAATTACAAAAAAAATAACTGTGTTAATACTTTTGTACAGTCCCTGTACATATTGTTTGTATGTTAGATTCGAAAGACTCAACGACAATGCAAATTTTCATCGAACACGACATTTTGCCTCACTATTATGAAGTATGAGCCTAATTCGAGACGAAGCTTCAATGGACTGTCACATACAAACATGAGTTAACTGACTAAGTAGAATGACTATGAACTAAAGCTCTCAGTACAATGCCTCAAGTATCAATCATACGAACCTGACAAAATTTCAGTTTTACGGATTTTGTAGTGTCTCGAGGAACAACGGATTTTTTTAACGTTCTTTTCACCATATTTATTCGTTGTTTTCACCTTTTTAACATGTTCATTCAATTTCTCGCTTCTCTAATTTTTTATGCCATATGTGTCCTTGTTTGTTTAGGCATGGCAGACGATGGTGGAGAGTTTGGAGCAGTGGAGCAGTGCCATGCGTCAGAACGCTGACATGCTCGTGCTCGAGGCAGTGGAGAAGGTCGCCGCTCTTATGACTGAGAAGCGCGCCAGCAGAAAGGTCTACTGTGAAGAGCATCACAGGATTGCTAGTGAAGTTGCCAGGGTGAGTGCTTTGATGTTATTGTGATTTACTGTAAGAGCTGTAGGCGGTAATACAGGGTAATCACAATAAAAATTTCGGTTTTGAATGGCTATAACTCACTAACTATTGTAAGGAGAAGGATGAAATACAAACCATCCGAGAAAAAAGATTCTGAAGTTTTATCCTGAATTTAGTATACGTAGCATATCGTCCCATGTTTTGTTTCCTATTGATAATTTATTTGTCAGGATCTCTTCGTACTAGGGAAGCTATGAATAATGTAGCGCATATTAACTGTGAAAGGAATCATAAAATATGGATCGGTTATCACAGTGATACGAGCCATGCAAAATTCTCACGGACTGACTCAGTGAGGTAACGATCCGGAAAGCTTTTCATAACTGGAAGCAAGGTGGATCCTCAACATGAATAAAGGTCATTGCGGTCGCAGAAAAAATGCGAGAACTCTCCAAAAAATTATCATTGTGAGAGAATTAATTGAAAATGAATGATACAAGAAAATGGTTGCAACGTTCAATTTAAAAAGAGAATCAGGAATGAAAGTTCTTAAGAAAGATTCAAAGTTATTTCCATACAAGCTACAGTGTCTTCTGAAGCTTTATCCTGAGGATAAAATGCGAAGATTACGGTTTTATGCAACAATTCATGAACTGTGTTTTGTAAATCAACTAAATGTTAAATAATTTTCAGTGATAAATACCACGTCTACCTTGAAGGCATGACTGACAAGCCAATTGGTTGCATGAGAAAATAGGAAGGATTTGGCCGTGCAAGAAATTAATGTCTTATCCTTTTGATTTGGCATGGCCTGCTCGATCACTCTACTCATCACCTTTAGATTTTTCCTGTGGAGCTTCGTTAAAAAAAGTTTGTTGAATCAACCCTTCTTCGATAGCAGAATTAAAAGAGTCTGTGCGACAAAGTGTTGCGCCCATAGATGTTTTTATCCTAAATACTGTTATTGGGAACATCGTTCTCCTTATTAACAGATGTATTTACTATGAAGATAGGCATTTTAAATATAAAATGTAGTTAAATAAAACTTTAGAATCTTTTGTTTTCATGTAGTTTTGTTTCATCGTTTACTTTCAATAGTTAGTGAGTTATAACCATTTAAAAACCGAAACATTTTTTATGGTCATCCTGTACATAGAATGATCAGAACGATAAACTACTAGGAACACATTAGGATTCATAGCCAATTGATCTGCTGTGAGGTAGATTTGAAGTACATAGAGAGTGATAGTAGAATTGAACAAGACAAGAACTATTCTTGTCTGATTCTTGGGTTGCTACCCATGTCCTATACCATTGGACATCAATCACGCACCGGCACCTGACTCACGCGCTGATACCATATGTTGTATATGCTCCGGACTCATTCTGCAGAGATTGATACTCACATAAAAAGTGGTGTAATTTGTACACAGGGCTTCAAGAGCCCCAAGAAGAACTGTTGTCGGATCGAGTTGCGAATGTTCGTTGGTAAATGACCGTTCAGCGCGCATTTCACTTTTTGCTAATACAACTGGTAATACGCGAATTCGTGTGATACGGAAACAAATTCTTGAAAGGAAATTACTTTTTCTAAGCTAGTGTGTAGTTTTCTTAGCGAGAATAAGAGATATAGCTCCCAGCAATGTCCTACAGATTTATCTGTATCTCTCGTTCAAGGGTTTTAAATCTCTTCCGACAGGGTCTCTATATCTATTCTAAAAGCTCCGAATAACTTATGCACGGAAAGTGTGATAGTTTTGCAAGATTCTCACAGAACTCAGCACTGTAAGGTCGCTGTTTCAGACCCGTTACATTGTTCATTATTTATAATTTTTTCATTTTGTGACAGTTGAATTCACTGTTTGTCTTAAAACATATGTCACCTACTAAGCATTTCCTCTCATGTTGTGAACTGAGCGGCAACGTCTTCACATGAGAGTGTATGTACAGGGCGCAGCAATGTAACTTCCTTTTTTCGAAGGAACTTCCTTTGAAAAAAGGTAGTTAGATTTCCGTGGGCCGTGCACTTGAGCGGTGATCTGAGAGATTTTTCGAACCGCTCCTTGCTTGCTAGGAATTGCATCACCATAAATACTGATGGTGCTGTGGCTGCCGTCAAGCACTTAATTAACAGTATCATTTTATCTAAATTCTTAGCTCTGATTCTTTTTCCCTCAGTACCAAGAAGCGGTGAGCAAAGCCAAGACGGCCTACGAACAAGCGCTCGATCACTACAGGAGCGCCAAGGCTAAATATGAGGATCATTACTTGAAAAGTGAGTGAAATTGTACATGTCTCTTTAACTGGAGCTTCAGTACTGGCTATTGAGATATTATTTGCTCTAAACCATTCTCTAGTTGAAAACAATTAATGAGTTACCCTTGAAACAGGATTATGTTGATGAATACGTAATGTATTCCCCAAAGAAAAGAAAATTTGAAACGACGATGTCAGAGATTTTAGATAAATTATTGTTCTCATTTTTTTCATAAATGAATTTATAAAATCATAATATAATTTCTTTCATAATTTTTTGAATGACCTAATAGTAACTAAATTAAATAGGTAATACCTTATTGGAGTGCCTAAGAATATTAAAATAATAGTATTAGTAATTTTAAGAAGTATCATCACTTTCTATTTTTACTCTACTGCTCATTGGTGGTGAAAAATTGTCATATTTTATACACAATCAGACAAACTTGAGTGTAAACTACAATAGAAAAGTTGAAAGCTAGACACCAGAATTATGAAATGTACCAAATGAACTCTATCAGGGTTAGTCAAGATCAGGGTGGTTCCTCTATCATCAGAGTAATGCACGAACGACGTTAGTTTTTCGCTTTTGATTTCTCGAATTTACTCGTGGGTTCCGACACGAAGCGTTAAAGCCACACTCGAATGAAATTCTTCGCTGGTGAGTAAATGAGAAACAATTAAAGAGGACTCGGACTCTTTACTTTAGGGTGAGTACCTTCATCCCTGTTCATCCGTCTAGCTTATGCATTCCTACCACTAACATTGAAATAATGGGCCTGTGAGCCTAGTTCAAAGCTACACTTGTAAAAACAGTGGTACAAGAAGTTATACTGTTATGTATTATGCATCAGGCAAGCCGGGACGGAAGCTAGACGAGCTTAAGGAGCGCTACCAGAAGTCATGTCGCAAGCTACATCAGCTGCACAACGAATACGTGCTGCTCGTAAGCGAGGCTGCTGACTACGAGCGTGACTTCCGTACTGTGCTGTTGCCTGGTCTACTGGAGTATCAACAGACGGTGCAGGAGGACATGGTGCTCAAGTGGTGAGTGTGTGACAGCTGGTTGTAGTGGTCAGGTGGTGAGCGTGTGGTGTGTGACAGCTGGTTGTAGTGTAACAAGTGGTAAGTGTGTGACAGTGGGTTGTTGGAGTATAGTGACGAGAGCTGCACTGCCTTTGAGCTTTTTTGAACCCTTGTATGATATGATATCTTACCTCCATAAATCCACTAACAGACCGGGCTAAAGTTGTGTAAAAACTGTGATCGTGCGTGTGCTCGTATCCCTGTTCACTGTTATGTCCAGGTTCTTGTATGAAGAAGGCAAAAGTGGGAGCAAAAATCTGTATGGGAATTATCTCGACAAATCATTAGTTTATGTGTTGCATACGGTGTTGTAATCTCAGGGCAATTCTAATAAGTAAATTTGATTGTTTCTGTTTTATTATCGAGTTGGTATTGATTACACGTATTTGTTTGAGTGCTGCAAAAAAGAAGACTTCTTTGGTTGCACGCTTCTATGAATGTTTCTCATAACTTGAAGGTATAGCTGGGATTAGAAGCATTATGAAGCAACGTTTAAGTATTATATAAAGCACTGTTTGTTTTGTTCCTTACATATACAGAGTTACATTCAGAGTTGGGTAGGTGGTTGCGCGGCCTGAAGGGTTGAGTATTGCCAAGCGTTATTTGCCTTCTTTATCGTGGTATTATTTTAGCTGAAGAACTTCGACTAAAGTACCAAAGTGCGGGCAGATAGCATGGGAAGATATATGTATTAGTCATTCGGTGAGAACGAGCTTAAGAGATATATGCCAAACATTAAGTATTTGTTGATCTGAGTCTGGTGGTGAATGCTTTGGAAAGAGGCTACGATTGTAAAATAGTGGATACTGAGTGTTGGGTATTGGAAGACCATGACCATGGTCATGGGATAAGGGGATTGTTAAAAGGTTCTTGCGGTGGATTAAGAACGAGTGTGATAAGTGTGCGGTGAGGAAACTGTGATTGATGAAGTGGGGGAATTAGTTTTGAAGAACGTGACGCTGAGTGTGTGGCTAAGAGGTCAAGTCTGTTAAGCTAGAAGCATGGTGACGAGAGTCAAGATAGTTTAGTGAGGCAAGTCCGGCTGAACCTTCTTATGATGAGCAAATGTGCTTGAACTTGGTTGTGTGGAGCACACCAATGTTACGCTCTGTGTATAATTCATGTATGAGGGTAGATCATATAATACGTAGCTACCCAATGCCACTGTCTAAATCTTACTTAGCTTGTAACATTAGTTTGTGTCCTGATGAGAGATGACTAGTTATCTATCTAGTCTTTCACTTGCAGCAGCTGGGTTCAGTGCTAGAGCCTCTGGTGTAGAAGAAGTAAATTGGAGTATATGTTGCACCTGCATCTTGTATGCATAGAAAATATTCTCAGACTCTTTATACAGGGTGCGACAACGTAACTTCTTTTTTGTTTTTTAAAAAGTTATGAAAAAGGAAGTTGCTGCATCGTGTATGATATTGAGATGTTGTTTTACACGTAGTGTAATGGAAGCGAGGTATGATACATATATTCTAAATGTGGTGTTGGGACCTGCGAGCGAGAGACATTCTTACTCCTGTCCATTATTTAAATTTTTCAATTAATTTATTTTTTGTGAAGAAAATATTTCGCTCGTAAAACGTTAGATATTTGCTAACATCGGTTGATCGGAAAATGTATCGAATAGGTTAATCGGAAAATGCTATTCGTTTCAGTTTAAATATTGTTTTAAAATATAATTTTATCATGGTGTT
Organism: Trinorchestia longiramus; assembly: GCA_006783055.1. Classification (NCBI taxonomy): domain Eukaryota; kingdom Metazoa; phylum Arthropoda; class Malacostraca; order Amphipoda; family Talitridae; genus Trinorchestia; species Trinorchestia longiramus. The sequence goes on from VCRD01001337.1 coordinate 22,016, forward strand.
GTTATTGTATTGTAGTCAAACTTCAATCTAATAAATGTAGTCTGTTTAAGAGTTATCCACCTATTTCTTCCAGAAAACATAATTATAGTGCATGAGCCCTTAATTATGAACATGAAAAAATTCTCGTTGATTTTTCTTGCATGAGTCTAAGCTTGGTTGCAATGCTTTGCAAACAGCTGCCAACATCAACAGAGCATGGGGAGTGCTACCACGAGTGGTCGGACAGTACGATGGCTCCAGAAATTCTGTAATGGGGATGAGAGCCTTGAAGATGAATAAGGTAGAGAACTGTCATTCATTATTGTCATTGGACATTTGAAGCCAATTGTTAATCAAAGCTCACAGTAAAGTATCAGAGAAATATCATCTGATGTATATTGGTAGGGTCAAAAATCTCAATAAATAGATCCTGCATGAGCTCGATGAAAATGAAAGAGCTCAGCGTTATGAAATGTGTTTGATGCTCTTTTTTGCGAAGCAGTAAAGCTCCATTTCTTGACAGAATAGTAACTTGTGACAAAATGTGAATTCTGCATGATAATAGTAGAGGATCCGGTTAAAGGTTTGATTGTGCCACAACCAAAGTCGTATCAACAGAATAGTATGATGACTGTTGTCCATTACAGCTTTCTGGAAGGCAATCAGAGCATCACAGCAGAGAATTACTGCAATCAACTCGAAGAAATGCATGTTTCGTACACTAGGGAACAGGTGTGGCCTAATCCTACTCCTCAACAATGCACTGGTCGCCTGTTGCTTGAATAGCGTTGCTTAAACTCACTGACTTGAGATACAAGACTTTACCAAATCCTCCTTATTCTCTTGATCTTTCCCCCACGGACTATCATTTTTTGAAGCATCTAAACACTTCTTAACCAATGAAGTTTTCGGATCTAAAGCAGAGGTAGAATTCAAAGTTTTTCTACGAAATTCAAGGATTTCCAAGCATTCAAGCTGAAGGATTTTTATCAACGAGGCCTAAATTATCTGGTTCATCAATGACCGAGATGCATGGCTGTTCAAAGATCATACGTTGTAACACATGTGTGAATTTTTTCGTTTTTTTCCTGTACTGTGAAAAGCTACCCGTTACGGTTCAAACCGTTAAGTGGGATGGTTTCTGTCCCAATCAACGCTGAGTGTTACTCTTAGTGCTAAAGTTCGTACCAATGTGGTGCAGGAGAAGCATCCTGATGGAGGTGTGCCAACTGACGGACATGACGAAGGGGCGCTACGCTGAGCTGCAACAGGATGTGGCAGAGGCGGTGGAGGCAGTCAGTCCTGCTGCTGAGTACTTGCCTTTTACTGAAACACACAGGTATTCATTGAGGCAGTAATATTTGATAGTAATACTTACGTGCCTTGTGATAAGACAGGTAGCTTGGAAAAGTCCTCTCGTACATAAATTTAACTGTGAACAGTATCGTTCAGTCTGCTATTGGTCATCTGACAATCAGAGTTACTGTACAATGATTAAAACAACACAAAAATAGTAACACGCTGGACGTGCCGTCGTAGTAATCGTGTTCACTAGATTGTCACTAGATCAGCCTGGGTGCTGCGATGACATTTTCTCTTCAGATAAGTTCTTCATATTCGATGCTGACTCCAAGTTATCAGCTCACGTATTGCGCTTACAATACTATCTAAAACACAAACCTAAACTAGACAAGTTCCTTTTCAGTTGTTTAGTTAACCTAAAACTCAACTTCATTCGTTGCTCAATGTTTTGGAGCTGGTCAAATATCTGTCTCAGCATTTGTTTTGCGACTCACTATTTTTTAAAGTTTTCACAGTTTACCAGCAGATTACTCTGACACCCGATGCGTGCAATATGTTACAAAGATGGTTCATGCATTTACATATAGAAAGTACAACTCCCATTAAAATTGAATCTCTGCGCTGCTGATATATTTCTAGTGACTTTATTGTCATGACGAAACTTTTTGACAGCTAAGCTGTGCTTTCTACAATTCGCTAGAGATTCCCTGACCATCCGAAAGATTCTAACATTATAACTTAAAGCTCTACGTTACTGATCAACTTCTTCAGACTCTATGCGCTTTGAGAGCACATTATCGATGTCTAATCATGCTGAACACACCACACTACAAATTCCTTTATCCTCTGGAAGTTTCTGACGCCACAACTTGGACCTTTGCATTACAGATCAACTCCACCGAACTCGGTGAGCTTTGAGTTCGCGGCGTCGCTGCTGGGTGATGGTGTAGGCAGCTTACAGGCGGGACAACTGGCCATTGACTCGTTGACGGTGGACAACTTGAAACACAGACTCGCAGAGCTGGAGCGGCGGCTGCGAGATGTGTCCAGCGAGCACAGGGAGAAGCAAAGTCTGCTCGCTCAGCACGAGGCCGAGGCTGTGAACATTAGGAAAAATTCTGCTCAGGATATAGCCATCTCGTCACGGTCAGTGTTGGTGCGGATGTCACTAAAATGGCCTCTGGTAACACTAATGAATCTCTTGTGCTACTAATGGGTCTTTTGTGTCAGTAATGGGTGTCTTGTGCCACTTATGGGTCTCTAATACCACTAATGAATCTCTTGTGCCTCTAATGGGTCTCTTGTGTCGATAATGGGTGCTGTTTTCGACATGCTTCTATTTTTGCTCTTGGTGAATGACTATTTTTTTAAATATTTTATAGCTTATGCTGGGTTACGTTTACTGTTATTGAATAATTATTTGCAGCTATTCGAAACTATTTTACGTAACAAGTGTTTGGAGCATTGTTTTTAAAATATTAATTCCTGAGGAACCGTAGTATCTTGGCTTATTATTATTATTATTATTATTTTGATGCTAGTATATCACTCGTTTGTTGCTTTAAGTAATTTTAGTTGAGAATGAGGGAGTTTATCCCATGGAACATCAACACTATTTCTTATAGAGAACATGCGTGTCCTAATTAGCATGTTGTTTATGCATGCATGGTAAGCATGACTACAGCTGCTCGGTACTGGACGCTGCTGACGCTACTTGCCTCAACTCCCAGACTTGTATCCTCAATTCTATCACTGACTCAGCATGTGTCGGGGGGGGGAACGAGTGAACTGAGAAAATCCTTCCTTATTGCTTACGAATTTAACCTCCAATAAAAAGCTCTCTTTACAAAAAGGAAATACCAGGATACTTTATAACTAAGCGTAATTACATGGCAGATGAAATGTTAGTTAGAATAACGAACCATGTTTTCTTTGGGAGAAATTTTCCGAAAAAATTGGGAGTATTTTTTCGTTTCTGGTTAATTTTCGTGTATTTTGGAATAGCTTCGTGAGTTGTATGGTCTGTTAAAATGAATGCATTTTACTCTGTCCATTATTGGTACTATGACTTAATTTTTGCAGTGCGAACGTTCTACACGTGACGATATTTAGATCACTGTGATAATTGCTGCTTTACAAAACACAGCTCTTTCAAGTCATTATTTGTGTACTAAGTTAGAATTTGGAGTAATTATTGCACCGAATATCATGGGTCAAGCTATGGAAATATCATGTGTAAAGCCATGGAAATGAGTGATTTTCATATCAATCATTCAAAGATGAAGCGCAGAAATACACAATTCTAATAAATATCATGTACATCATCATTACTTTCTGTGAATTTACTGAACTTTGACAATTATTGCAATTCGTGCAGCATGAAATTCTTGCTACCTCATAGAAGACATATTTTACTGTGCCGACTGATTTTAATTTTTCAGGATCTATGAGCTTATCCGTAGAAAGTTTATTTTCTCCTAATGGAGCGGTGAGCACAGTGCTATATGAGGCTTAGCTGCTCGTGCTTGCGTTACTGAGTTTTAAGGAACAACAATGAATATTTAACTATCATTAGGTCCTCGTCACAGGCTGCCGGTCCTGAAGCGGGCAAGCGACGTGCTGCGAAGGGAGCTGAACGAGCTAAGATGCAAAGAGTCGTGGCTGCAGCACCAGCAGCAGCTCATCCAGGTGCCTCTCACTCTCTTAGGGTGTGAGGAAGCGCCTCAGCCCTGGGAGACTCCGAACCAGCTAAACGGCGACACGGTGAGGGTCGGTGTTGGGGCACAGAGGGGAGAGGAGGGACTGGAATGAGGGTCGGTGTTGGGGCACAGAGGGGCGAGGAGGGACTGGAATGAGGGTCGGTGTTGGGGCACAGAGGGACGAGGAGGGACTGGATTGTGCCGCAAAAGTCATCAAGAAAATTGTCGTGTGTGTTTCTTCAGAATAGTGTTTCTTCATGTTCCAGAAATTTCTTCATGTGCTGAGGAAGAATAAAGCATACTTTTGAAACATATAGAAAAATACAGTCAGGCTCTGAGGTATATAAAGGACTGCTTCACATGTAACGAGTAAAAAAGGTTATGCGCAAGAATGTGACTGCGCCTTCATGCACCGTATGAGATGTACGACTGTGACTCCTTGTGTGTACGCTATATGTGAACACGCCATCAGAATTGTTCTATATTTTTCAAAATACATTCCCTGAAGAAAACAAAAGTAGTAATTCATGTAAAGGAAAAATACTTTTAAGACAAGTATTCTTGACGTTTAATTTGTCTAATTTTACGGTGGAGCTGGAGTTGCTAGATTTTTTCGACTCTCACCCTGCCTCCAACTCTGATAAATTGCCTCCTCCCCCTTCCCCTTTCTTTGATAATGTAAGTTTTGCAAGTTTTGTAAGGTTGCAAATTTGAAATGGCAATTAATGATGTACCTGACGTTACAACTCGACCATAGCAGTTTGCAAGACATTGAGTTATACATAAGCCCGCATCTACAGTATTGTTGACTGGTTAGTCAGTATAAGAGTCAACAGTTATATTACTTACATCACAATGTCACGTTATACATGAAAAATTTCGTCTTGTTTACAGTTAAGTTGCCAGGGTCATTTCAAAGTTCAATATCTTGACAATTCCAAGTATTATTAGTTTGCCCAAAGCGTAGATAAACACATTTGTGTAAATATTTCTGCTTGACATGGCTATTCGTTTATATATTCTTTATTCATGTGAGTAGTATGAGTAAGAAGTGTTCTTCAAATGTGACTGAACACATCTCACGTTGCAGATGATGCAGTCCAACTCGAAATCTTTGCTCTCGCTGAAATCCGTGTGTAAAGTGGTATGTTGTCTTATCTTTTGATTGGTGCCACTCCTGCCCCTTACTGCCTGTTGTCTTATCTTTTGATTGGTGCCACTCCTGCCCCTTACTGCCTGTTGTCTTATCTTTTGATTGGTGCCACTCCTGCCCCTTACTGCCTGTTGTCTTATCTTTTGATTGGTGCCACTCCTGCCCCTTACTGCCTGTTGCTTTGCATCGCCTAACATCGCTGGGCGGAAGCACGTGGTTCTTTGTTTCAACTGACGAGTATTTTTTGGAGTGGGTCTGTCGTTTTATTTTTGTTGCTAACATTTCATCACGTAGTTTATTTTGAATACTAAACAAATTTAGTTGTAGGCAACAATGACGCAAGAACATCAGTATTCAAAGAAGCTGCATGATGCATGATACATTGTTCAGTGAGGAGTGAACAGCAATGTTCCGCTAGAAATATTCTCCTTGAACTACATTTTACATTTCAGCGTGTTTAAGTATTAAAAATATTATCTGATGGATAAAATATGTTACTACAGTTTTATGCACATGAAACTTGAGCAAATTGTTACTCTTATTACTTTGGCATAGTTGACTGAAATGATTGTGTGCTGTGAGTTTATGAGTGATATTCAGCTTATTACAGCAATATTAATCACTAACCTCCTGCATCAAATAATTCATAGAATTTAGTAAAACTGGTCACTGAAGATCGAACGAGGGAGATCGGAACATTTCTCATGTGGACAGGTGGTGGTGACGCTGCCGTGCGTAATTCCACTAAATTCCATTTCCTAAAATATTAATTTCATAAGAGACTGTTTACGCTGTTCTAAATAGTTTTTGTTATTAAGAAAGTGCTCATTGCACAGAATAGATTAGAATATGGCAGCAAATACACTTGGATTCGTCCATTCTTAAGTTGCCAGCCACTGGGTGTGAGAATGCCGGGTTATCAATGTACGAGTATTCATCCTAATTTTTTCCAGTTAGTTCCTATCACTGCTGCACTTTTATTATACTTAAGATCACGGTCACTTGACCACGTCTGCTTTACGGGCTGGACCTACCTAACTGAAGTTTATTTCTTTGCGCAAGATTATAAAGTTTAAACCCAGACATTTACAACAAGACTGGACGCCCTCGCTCTAAAAGCGTGATAATTTCAGCACGAAAAAAGCTCCAAATTTTGTTGTATAGCCTCCATTATGAAGTACATCGCTCTTGTTGAGTTTGGGTAACACACACTGTGTATATACACGTACCAGATCGTGCCATGACACATACAGCTCATGTCCAAGGTGCGGCAACATAACTTCCTTTTATTGAAAGGAACTTCCTTCGAAAAAAGGAAGTTTTATTGTCGCAACCTGTACTTGGTTGTTTCAATAATGGTGGGCATCCCCGCTTGCGATGCGGGAGACCCGGGTTCAAATCCTGTAGTCACCGTGATCGGTTTCTACGTGAATATCGGTTGACGAGATACACGTCCTGCATGCTGCGATGTAGGATACCAGGAGGGACGACCTTCATCGGGCCACTACCACAAGTTACTGCATAAATTACGGGTATAATCGCTGTTAGCGTTAAGAATTGGAAAGTCGATTTTATATACTGTAGAACTATACTGTACTTTGTAATACTGTACTTGATATAATATCAGAACTAAGTTGTTTTTATTTTTTTCGAGCAGGGCAGCCACGGCAGGGTGGACTCTCTGTCTATGCGTTCCCGGTCATCAGCCCTCAAAGACATCTTAAAAAAGCCCTTCCACCGCACGAGGGGGGGTCAAGGGCCCAACAGCAGTGAGTCCCCCACTTCCACCCCTCCTACCCCCACACGTGCCAGCACAGAAGAGCCAGGTGGGGCAGTTGAGGCCGTTACTGGAGCCCCGTCTTCTGCCTCCGACAGACCAGAGGTTGCTTCTGTAGCTCCCCCCGTCAAGAGTAACGGCATAGGTGAATTGGTAAGTGCCCGCGTGTCGACAATCTGTTACCCTTTTAGTCCTAAGCTGTTCTGAACTTAATTTACTGGATGGATCATTTTACACTTATATATGAATGTCATAATGATCAATTTTAATAATGTGATTTTCAGAAACGAAACATGCGTCTTTAGATAAGGTCAGATTGAGATGTCCTATAGTACTCATAGGGTTGACTTTATATTGAGTCATTGGTGTTTTTTTTTAGTTTTGGGGGTATAGCTTCAAATATATGTACATCAACGAAACTTTTAGGATTGTGTCTAGCTACTTCTAATGCAGTTTAATTAACAGAATATTAATGCAGCATTCACAGTATGTGCGGCAAAGTATCGTGCAGAATAAATAAATTCTGAATCATATTGGGTGATCCATAAGTAACATAGCTTTTTAGAAGATTAGTAACAAGAAAACTATGAGGGATTAAGAATTTTGGATAATTTTAAATATGGTATAGAAAATGATTAGAGTTTATTGATGTTGTCGCAACTCTATTTGACCAATAATCAAACCACAGGATCTTACAACTCGTAAAATTAAATTCCACGAATGATGTGCTGCACGAAGGAATAGCGAACAAAAATTGTGAAATTTTTCTAAGTACAATATAATAGAAATTAATGAAACACTCTGAATGCTGAAAGTCCTAACAGAAATTGCATCAAAACAACAGCCACTAACTTTAGAAAAACGGCTTCTACAGAAGACAATCTACAAACATGTTGAAGGAAATTTTTTTCGCAGTGGCTAATTGCTGTGGCCGCACAACCATCAGATCTGAACCCTTTTTAATTGTTCCTCTGATGATATTTAAGGGAAAAAGTTTACTTCATTATGCCTGATACATCGCGCAAGAAATCAATATCATAACTCTAGAGATTTTGAATAAAGTACGGACAGCACCATTGAAAGAGTACGTATTTGTTTAAACATCAATGCATGTCCCTAATTTGTATTAATTAATAATGCAATGTAAATTGTACTTTAATGTATCCTCTATTACTATTAGTTATCCATACGTTTTCATAATTCATATTGTTCATGTTATTGATGCTTTAAAAGCCCACGTTTTATATATGCGACACTGTGTTTTACTTTGATGGTTGTTCTTTGATCTATTAGATTGGAGAGAAAGTCATGTTTTTTTTATTTGATCACTTTGCAACCTCCTTAGAGTTATACAGTTAGTTATTTTTAATTAAATTGGTGTCATAATGTCTCATTCAGTATATGAGGATTAATACTTAGTATTATTAAATCTATTTGAATGGCTTAACTCTGAAGAAAGGGATATTAATGAGGAACATCTGAAACATTATATGCGTCATGAATACAAAAAATGCATTTCTGCTGCAGAAGCTGCTAGAAACATTTAAACTGCCTATGGGAGGAATATTTTGAATGATCGAAAATTCCAACGGCTGTTTACGGAATTTTCAGCTGGAGATTTTAACCTTAATAATCACCCACGTTCGGGACGACCGAAATCAATTGATCAAGAGGCCATTACTTGTATTGTAAGCATTGTATTGTGGATTGTATTGTAAGCATTGTATTGTGGATACAAAGCCTCATCCTTCAATGTGAAAACTCTTTCGGAAAGCCCGCGTCCACTGGCAGACCAAAAACACGTGAATTTTCATGCGTAGGTCTACTAGTCTACATATACTAGTCGATTCCCGTGTAAATTCCACGATTTAGATTCGATTAATTTGAAACTTTTATAAAGAAAAATATATTAAAGATTTACTACGAATTATTGCGCTTTAAATGGATACTTTTCATTAATATATACAGAACTTTCATTCTGTGTTTTATCTACCGATAAAATGGCCCAGATAGTGCCCGGTAAAATTTCTTGATTTAAAAGTAACAAAATTCAGGATCTATGAAATAAATAAATTTTTCAGTTTTCCCCGTGGTAATATCAGAATCTGAATATTTTTCATGATTATATACAAAACTTCCTTTTTGTACCGTATTTACCGATAACATGGGCGTGTAAGAGAGAAAAGCTAATAACGAAAAAAATGGAGCATTTTCTTCATTTTCTAGAGAGAGTTTTCTAATCTCTCTCTATCTCTCTATCTGTGGGTGTCCGTCCCATTACTTCCTACCTATTACTGAAGAAAAATTATTGAACTAAAATCAGAACGGGTATGCATGTATTATTATGTGGATACCAAAAGTGCCGGATTAGTATAAAATACTCAATTTTCTCCGATATTAGCTTTCTTCTTCTACACGCCCATGTTACCGGTAGATAAGATACAGAATGGACGGTCTGTATATATTTATAAAAATATTCAGATTCTGATAGTACAACAAGTAAAACTGAAAAATATATTTTATTTCGTAGATCGTTAATTTTATCACTTTTAAACCAAGGAATTTCAACAGGTACTATCTGGACTATGTTATCGGTTGATTATATCATGATATACGAGCATGTACAGAATGGAAGTTCTGTATATATTAATGAAAAATATTCATTTAAAACGCAATAATTCGTTATAAATCTTTAATGCATTCCTCTTGATAATAATTTCAAATTAGTAAAATCTAAATCATAGAATTTCCACGGGAACTGCCTTGTACGTATAATATTTGTCCATTCCTTATGTAATAAGTAAACTCGGCGTCGTTCGGTAGCATGGATACCGTTTTTGATGTCTCCACATTTTCGGTTAGATGGTGATTAGAATCTTAGATTAGAATCATTGCCAATACGTGAGACTACGCTAGAAATGTTATGCTCTGTTTGCAATTTTCTTCCTTAATTAAGTAAGTTCTTTTGAAGACCTGCCTAGCCATGACACCCCTGTGATGTGACAGACACTAGACCCGGAGCGGCAGCTGGAGGACGAGCCTTGGTTCCACGGGGTGCTGCCTCGGGAGGAAGTGGTCAGGCTTCTGAGGGAGGAAGGTGACTACCTTGTACGTGAGAGCACCAGGAACGATGAGAGGCAGGTCGTGCTGTCTGTGTCGTGGGGCTCTCACAAGCACTTCATCGTACAGACTACGCCAGAGGTATGCAGACCACCATCTTCAGCTTGTGCCAGTGTGTGTTGCATTGCTATAAACATGTCTAATGTGGTAATTTCAGTATTATTACTTACTTATTTAGGTAATAATGTTATAATTTCAGTATTATAGTTTTTACAATGTCATTAATAGTTAGCACCTTCTCATAAGAGTATTATTGTATGATTATTGGAATGCTAATATCTGACAATAGACCAGCAAGATGTCGAAGACGACTGTTAAAAGAGTGTGTGGTCCAGTCTTCTTTAAAAGTGAATGACATTAATTCGAAGTTCACGTAAGTGAAACCGAGTAGCGAAAAATAAAGGAATCCTCCATACACCAACGTACACAGAAATACGTGAGACATTACTTAGTTACTTCCAACTCCAATGGTCTACCAGTTTTATTTAGGGAAACTGCCTCACCTCTTAGTGAGTCTAACGTGCACATAAATAATTAACTGAAAGCAGTATAAGTAGCAGGGTCCTGCTTAGGCCTGGGTAGGTAATGGTTTCTCGTACTGATTCTTCTGTAATTGTATAATTGAGAACTCAGCAACCTACGTAACTTGTGAGCTCAGTGACCGACAGAACTATCAAGCTCAGTGACCTTCACAACTAGTGAGCTCACTGACCTTCACAACTAGTGAGCTCAGTGACCTTCACAACTAGTGAGCTCAGTGACCTTCACAACTAGTGAGCTCAGTGACCTTCACAACTAGTGAGCTCAGTGACCTTCACAAACAAAAAGTTCCTCGCTCTACCATCGTTTCAAGAGATATTACTTATCAACAACAGTAACATCGCTTTTGAATTTCTTATTCTAAGCTTGACATTTGTATATGTTACTTTGATTTAACGAGGCTTGGAAAACAAAAATGTTTGTAATTCCATCACCAGCTAACCAGTCACATGTTGAAAATGACTCGTTTTGATGCCTCATTTTGTTTCCTCTTCCTCCTCTCCACTTGACGACAGGGCCATTACCGCTTCGAGGGTCCTGCATTCCCCAGCATCCAGGAGCTGATCCTGTACCAACATTCGTGCGGGCTCCCCGTCACCAACAAGTCGGGTGCCATCCTCAAGACACCGATCTTTAGGGAGCACTGGGAGCTCAACAACGACGACGTCCAGCTCGTCGATAAAATTGGCAGGGTAATGCGCCATAACAGACTATTACAATACGTTTCTACATTGTTTGTTGAGTCATGAGAGTGAGTTACATGAATTTAAAAAACTAAGATTCCACGATCCTTGTGTTCCAAGATCCATCAGTTTCAGGATTTGCGAGTTACAGGACCCTAATTTTCCAGGGTCCTTGTATTCCAGGGTCCATGGGTTTCAGGGTTCATCGGTTCCAGAATCCATGGGTTCCAGAATCCATGGGTTCCACAATCCATGGGTTCTACAATCCATGGGTTCCAGAATCCATGGGTTCCACAATCCATGGGTTCCAGGATTCATGGATTTTAAGATCCATACTTGTTTAATAAGTTTAAAGACTAACACGCCTAGACATACTCAAATTGCTTGTGTTATTTCATGTTCTGGTTGGTGTTTCACTTGTGTTTGGTTAGCGCTTCTGTTCTGTTGAGTACGTCTAGTGCTTTTCTGAAAACATTTCTCTATTGCCATACAAAATCTGTATTCTTTCTGCATTTCTTTAATCAACATTGTGATATTGACTAGAAGTTTCAATTTACTGGATGTCCTCAATTAACATTCTCAATTTACTAGATATCTTCAATTCACATTCTCAGTTGACTAGATGTCATCCAGTCAACGGAGTCAACTACGTGTGAATTAACAAATAACTGAAGTCATCTTGTTCATAAACATTCCCGATTGACTAGACGACCTTTGGTTAACATTCTATCTAAGTTGACGAGGTTTAGCTATTGCCAAAGGACGACGTGTTTCAGGGCAATTTTGGTGACGTGTACAAGGCGCGCTTGGTGGGGTCAGGGCTGGACGTGGCAGTAAAGACGTGTCGTGTGACTCTCCCTGACGAGCAGAAGAAGAAGTTCCTGCAAGAAGGAAGGATTCTCAAGCAGTACGACCATCCCAACATCGTCAGGTTCATCGGCATCTGCGTGCAGAAGCAGCCTATCATGATCGTCATGGAGCTTGTGCCTGGTGAGCTCGTGTGCTGCTGTAGTGAGGTTCATGTTCATTGAAAGTTCATCAAAACTGGAAATTTTTTGTAATTTCGAAGTGTGTTTGCCTGTCAGTTCATGCTCAGCGAACAAACATCCAACTAGAAATTTTATGCAATTTTTCTGTGTGCTTGCACTACGTTCGAGTGAATTCTGGAATGCAAACTTATTTTCAGTATCTTGTAGGTATTTTGGTTATTGTCATAAATAATATGCTCTGATGCTCGCACACATGCCATATTTTTACGTTTATTTATAATCAAAATTTTTATTAAAGCTTTCGTTAACCTTAGTCTACTTATGTGTGCGTTGGTTTCCCGCTTTTTCATTTTTTACAATTTGCAACGCCCGCAACACGCAAGACTTATGCATGTCGCTGAGGAAGTTTACATGTGTGTGTGATGTACGCATAGGTGGGTCACTGCTGAGCTACGTACGCAACCACAAGGGCAAGTTGACGGAGAAGCAGATGACAGGCATGTGCAAGGACACTGCGGCCGGCATGGCCTACCTCGAGTCCAAGAACTGCATCCACAGGGACTTAGCTGCTCGTAACTGCCTCGTCGGTGGGTGCCTAACTCTTCCACTTGACGGGTGCCTTGCTCTCTTACTTGGTGGGTGTCTTGCTCCCCCACTTGGTTACGTGAACTACTCCTTTCAGACGTTATGGAGGAGGTGGACACTATGTATAACTGTGCTTGTTTTTGTTGCATTCGACTCTGTATTCAATTTTGCTCTAATTCCTCTGGGATAAGACCACCTGCAAACGTAAGCTCTATAAGTTACCCTCCATGTTTGAGCAGTGAGCAGGCTTCGTCTTTTGTACACTCCTAACATTTTTGTTGTTTCAGATCTCCTTGCAGTTATTAGTTCACGATCCTTTTTATATGTTCCGTCGATGTATTTCACTGACACTTATAGTTAAGCTTACCAAATTTTGTAACAGTTTGTTCAGGGAAATATAACAGCGATCATTAATCTTATGGCATTTTATTAAGCGGAATGTGTTTTGTTTCAACTATTAAACATCCGACTTATTATTGATTCACTGCGTCCAATCCATCGCATCGTTATCGTGTTTCTTTTATTTTGTTGGCAAAACAAAGGTGAAACCACCAAGATATTTAACGATAATTGTAAACCATCGTGCACTTATGTCTACCGTAAGATTTTTACTTCTTTCCGAAAAAGAATTTATTTATCGGTAATACCCTTTATGAAGTAGTACTGCTCACCAGATATTGTCATTTTCATAGTATTCCCGGTAATTCTTTCGATAGTTATTTATTCTTTTACAGACATACTTTGGGTTTTCAAAATTGTTCTTCTTCACTCATTTTTTAAGTCGGGAAGTGGAAAACTAGCTTCAGTACTATCAACAAAAAACTATCCGTAAATGAACAGCGTTTTATAAATCAACCTTCCAAGATGCGACTTTTTAGTCCAAGTTCTGGCGATCTGAAGTCAGTTTTTAAACTCAAATATGCATCTTTTTTGCTCTTGGAGTTTCAGCAATGAAAAGTAAATACGTACCAGATACTCTGACTCCAAGTTAGGTAGCTGACTTGTCGTACGTGTTTCATATACTCCAAGTTAGGTAGCTGACTTGTCGTACGTGTTTCATATACTCCAAGTTAGGGAGCTGACTTGTCGTACGTGTTTCATATACTCCAAGTTAGGTAGCTGACTTGTCGTACGTGTTTCATATACTCCAAGTTAGGTAGCTGACTTGTCGTACGTGTTTCATATATATCTTCGTACAGGGGAGCGCACGACCGTCAAGATCTCTGACTTCGGCATGTCGAGGGAGGAGGAAGAGTACATCGTCAGTGATGGCATGAAGCAGATCCCTATCAAGTGGACTGCCCCTGAGGCTCTCAATTTCGGTGGGTGCCCTTCCATCTTCCCTCCTCCCCCCCCCCACACACCGAGGGAAGGTTGTGTGCTCTGTGTCGTCACACTTTGAGGTCATTTGTTGCGATGACGATATTCTAACGTGTAATTTGTATTGCAAATGCACATTCCAACGTGTATTTGCGCTTTCCAACGTGTTTGTATTGTAATATCCCAGGTCTACTTAGCTCGCTCTTGAGAAAGACGAAAATGTTAGGGTATATTATTTCTATAACCTTGTCATCCAAATTTATACTCCCCTTTTTTATTCTCATGATCTTGGTTTCATTAGTGAACTAGATAGTATCCGTGGAAATTTCACGGTTTACTTCCATTCTGCATCTTATCTAAAGATACCATGGCCGTAAAAATTTCACAGTTTAAATATGATAAAATTAAAGATCGATGAAATAGAATACATTTTTCACTTCTCCATATAAATTAATGATACTAGTGCAATGCCCGTTAATATTTTTTTCCCAAACGAATCAGTTTTGGGCTTGGGAAGAGAATCAGTTTTCTATCGGACGAACAACGTCTTTCTTGCTGTCGAAGTCATGCTGCTTCTTTCTTACGGTTGGACACGTTTCTATCCATGTTGGCCTTTTTTGTCGGAATTTTATTCTGAAATATCCTCTATTATCTCTTTGAAGCTTTTCAATAAAATCACAATTCCGAAAACAATAACTCAATTTCAAAAATCTTTGGCCTTATACTAAGTGGTAGCCAGGTTACTGGTCAATCTAATTTAAAACATTTCTTTTCGCATTATCAATTAAAAGAGAGCGTCCACTCACGGTTATAATCCTAGCATGCATTTCGGTGTGTCTCAATTTTTCGCAGCAATGTACCCGTGCCAACAAAAATGATGGCAAAAAATATTTATAAATCTTTCTTGAGATAATCTTTCTCTCGCTCTTCTTTTTCGCTCTCGATTCAGTCTTTTTTTTCGTTTCAGTGGAGTTTCCATGCTTAAGCTTATATCAAATGTAACTTATTTTTCTTGTGACAGTAATAAACACTTAGAATACAGTATTTTTGAGCCGCAATATACCGCCCAACTCGGTATCCACGATACGGACTCGAGAAGGGGTCATACGGACGGACGGACGGACGGATGCGGCTCTTATTATTATAGTAATATGCATATATAATAGAAAAACGGGAAGACAAAAGTAGTTATTTACTTTTGATTCTGATCTCAGTTTAATAATTTTTCTTCAGTGATAGATTAGAAGACACATACACGTAAAGAGACAGAGATGGAGATACACTGTGTATTATATAAGTAAATAATTTTACTGAATTTTGCACCAGGAATATCTCAGATATGCAAGCTAAAAAGCTACATATACCCTGACCTGGGTGAAAATATATGCCTGTAGGTAATTTTACTCGTTAACTTTTGTTTTAGGCTTTGAAGTCTTCTTAACGAATTCTTCGAAAGGAAGTTCTATTCTTGGTACGGGACTGATATAACTTTACTGGATAGTTTCCGTGAAATTCCACGGTTTAGATTTGACTTATTTGAAATCATTATAAAGACAAATCTATCAACGATTTTATTCAACGACGAATTATGGTATTTTGGATGAATATTTATCATGAATATACACAGAGCTTCTACTCTGTCTCTTATCTAGCGATAACGTGGCCTGTATAGTAATCGTGAAAATTCCACGGGTAAAAAGTGATCCAATTAAAGCTCCATGGAATGAAATATATTTTTCAGTTTTAACCGTGGTACTATCAGAACTTGAATATTTTTCATGAATATATTCAGAACTTCCATTCTGTATCTTATCTGCGGATAACACAGCCGTATAGGAGAAATGACAAATAACTGGAAAAAATGACGTATCTATGATACATATATAATAGAGTGTATCTCCAACTCTTTCTCTCTGTCTCTCTCTGTATCTGTGTGTGTCCGTCCCAGTACTTCCTATCTATTACTGAAGAAAAATTATTGAAATTTAATCAGAACGGGTATGCATATATTATAAGCATTGTATTGTGGATACCTAAGGAACCGAATCACCATAAAATACTCCATTTTATCCGTTATTAGCTTTCTTCTCTTACACGGCCATGTTATCGGTAGATAAGATACGGAATGGAAGTTCTGTATACATTAATGAAAAGTATTCATTTAAAACACAATTATTCGTTCTAAATCTTTAACACGTTCATCTTTATATTAATTTCAAATTCTTCAAATCTAAATCGTGGAAGTTCTACAGGAACTGTCTAGTGTCATTAGATTTATAAGTTTAAATCCTTACACGGTACTTCATTTTCAGGGAAATACACGTCTTTGTGTGACGTGTGGAGCTACGGAGTTTTGTGCTGGGAAATCTTCTCAGGCGGAGAGGTGCCGTATCATGGCTACACTAACACCAAGGCCAGGGAGATGATTGATTCTGGTGTGTTTATATCAACTCTACTGTGGAGTGGATCTGTCTCTACAGATATCACTAATGATAGCCGCTTTAGCCTTCGAATTTCTGGAAGAAATAAAAGAAACTAGACTGTATTTAGCAGCTGCAATCTTCATTTTGAAAGCATGCATAATTTGAAAACATTGCTCTGAAAAATAAAATCGGCTCAAATAGAATCAAATTTCGTAATAGTGAATGCTACATTTCTTCATTTATCTTATTTATTTATATAAACTCGAATTGGACTAATCTTCGAAGGCGTTAGTAAAAATGAAATTGATAAACAGCTTCTTGTCTTTGTTGTTTCAAACTGTTCAAAAAAATTAATTTTAGGGTTTTATACAACTCGTATATGAGTACAGATTAATATTTTTGCATATCGTTCTGTGTATTATTACTACACTGGGTATTGTGGAGACCTTGCAACGCTTCTTTCTATCCTACCCACCATGCATGAAGTCTACAAGACTAGCTACGTAACTCGTATGTTTGCTTCAAATGTTCAGCATGTAAAACCAAATGAGAGGACAGTGATTGAGGAGAGTTTGATGTCTCCAGGGAATTATTGAGTAAAAACGGAAGAGATGATGAATGAATTAAGTGGACGGAGCTGGTGGAATGAACTGCTTCCTTTCCTTTCCTTTCCTTTCCTTTCCTTTGTTGCCTGTCATTACCTAATTCTATTTAAATTGTCTGCTAGATCTATATTGCAATTGGGCAAATGACTTTAATTCAAGGCATGTATACTTGTGCAAAGAACCATCATTAATATTATGTCATATATTTTTGTGGTATGTTTATACTTCGTACTTGCTTTGCACTAGAGCCAGCCATTCAGCCATCATATGATTGGTTTGTGCAGGGTACCGCATGCTGGCACCCCCCAACACCCCCAAATCCATGCATCAGCTCATGTTGGACTGCTGGCAGTATGAACCTGATGCCAGGCCTCACTTCGATCGTATTCTCAGCGAGGTGGACACCATCTACAGCAGTCTATAGCAATCGTTCTAACGTCTGCAGTGTCCTGAAGCTGAACCTGCAACTCTTTACAGCTGTACCTAATTGCTCTGCCCCAGGTACATTTTGAAAAATAATAGTCTGGCCAGTGCAGTGTGCGTGACCTACATGCACTAGCTACAGTGTGAAACTTCACCTCTTACAGGCCGACTGTCCATAGCAGCCGATTTTGGGCAATTGTGCAACTGCCGATTTCCACTTCAGAACAAAACGCAGTAACTATTATTCCAGTCCTACAAAGATTCTTTGTTGTCTTCCTTGAAGGCTACAGTCTCTACTAGGTTCTATCTTGTTCATATCAAAGATAGTCGCCTGGTAGATGAATTCTGTCCGTTGCATTCACTGCAGTCTGGCAGCTCTTGTTTGTTCCATTGACTGCAGTCTAGCAGCTCTATTACGAGTAAACTGCGCGTATTTACAGCATAACACACTAGCTAGGTGACTGCGAGGCTGTTACAGAGCGTTAGGTAAACAAGTGGAGGTTACATCAGAATATCAAACTTCTTGATGCCGCTACCTCTATCTTATTGTGGTACTTATGGTAAAAATCCAGACTTGATGAAACCGAAAATGCAAAGTTTGCTTCGAATGTTAGGATTTAGCATTATCCAATGTGATTATTTGACATCAATAATATTAAAGCGAATAATGAGTTTAGACTTGCTTTACCTGGTCTGTTACTGAATCATGTTTGGCGCAAGCAATTTTACGAGAGATTTCAGAGCACAAAGCTTGAGTCACGTCATGGCTCATGAGTGTTCAGTGAATGTTGCCGATCTGATTAAATTAGAATTGTATTATCTGATATACTCCAACTGACCCCTGCGGCGTCATCCTAGTGAAGCTATGTCAAAAAGCAGGGCGAGAATGAAAGAATTCATTGACGGTTGCGAGATGAAATAAAATGCTTATTGTAAACTAACTTATTGTGTAGTGATGCTTCTGACAGTGCTAGATTACATGAAAATTCCCTGAAAATCACAACTGCAAGAGCACGTGTGGTCACAACCGCCAAGGCACGTGTGGTCACAACCGCCAAGGCACGTGATGAGGTCACAACCGCCAAGGCACGTGTGGTCACAACCGCCAAGGCACGTGATGAGGTCACAACCGCCAAG